>JAOXYJ010000034.1:4031988-4044794 GCA_028566555.1 Lithophaga nigra
ATAGAACGATAATATATAATATATCCTTCTTCTTTATTTTAATAAACCAAGTTATGCAAGCTATTAACTTCTAATCAAATTAATGAGGGCACATCATAGGTACTTAGGACAATACATGCTTGAGTAATTGCTGGAACAATACTGGTATACAATACTGGTACAAAATTTTATACCAGTATTGTTGACAATATATTGTGGTAGCCAAGTTCGATTGATCCCTATTATTTATATCATTTATTTATTGTTATATCCATAGGTTTCAACAAATTTTGAGTTGACTGCTTTTTTTAAACTATGATTAAAAGTCATGTAATACACAAAAAACAATGCATTTTCTTAGTTATATGTGTTGATCATTTCCTGTCGAACATGGTAATCTTTGTACAGCATCTAATCACAGGTAATAAACAAAACAAGTAATTGACAATAAACAACACTCTATTTATAATAGAAATATATACAGCAGCCGATGGCTGAACCCCCAGCCTCGTTTTCGTCACGGGATTTGGCGTGACTCTGGCGATAGTTTGGGATTTCGTGAAATCGTGAATACCCATTACTGATTAGGGTTAATATTCACTATAGGACATAGATTAACATAAAATCCTATGGAAGATAGGTTTTAACATGTTCAAGATCTTTTTCAAATCCCCCTGAGGGAACCCTGGGGTATAGAAATAGGACACGGTTTCTTCGGCCGCGGGTAGAACCCCTTCTCAATCGTCAATGGATGTCCTTTGGTTGTGCGGGATGTCGTCGGATGGGGACGTAAAATCAGAGGTCCTCTGTTTGGAGAATGCCAAGCTATCTGCACGCTAAAGAACGCTTGTAACAAGCTCATTACGAGTGGTACAATGTACATAGGTGACCAGTTCTTTCCATCCCTACCCATACTGTTCCCTTTTTCCAGCATGTCCAGTGGCAGTCCCATGTCCCAGAACACCCACTTTTCAGATCCTACCAATTGATATATTGTTAATTTGTTCCTATGCATATTTTGCCGCTGGACGTTAAACAAACAACAATCAATAACATTTTACGGATGATTACAATTTTAAATACATGTATCTAGTACAAAAAATAAAACAGTTTAACCAAAAATGCTTCAGAATGGCTATTGGGTGGTTCTTCACATTTAGCTACATTTGAATTCTCATAGAACTTAATTCACCGAAAGAAAATTTTCACTATACTCAAACAATGACTGTAGAAATATGTGGAAAGGACTAGGTACGATATGGACTGTTTTGGCCCCAAATGTTATGATGAAATTTTTATAATTGATATGAGTACAATATTTTCTATAAACATAAAACCGAAATGATCGTCTTTAACAAGTCCTGCATTTTTTGACATACGGGAGTCTGTGACGAACCCATGTCAACTCGTACCCTATTGTCACAAACTCGTACCTTTACTATAACCCGTACCTTTTCCTATGTATTACGACCAACTCGTACCTTATTTTATATAGCAACGCGTACCCATTACCAAATGGAACAACTCGTACCCTGTTTTACCAACAAGTACTTTTACTGACTCTTATCGATTACCAGCTCGTACCCTATCTATGATGAACACTACTTTGTATAACCAACAATTATCTTAACCAACTCGTACCCTATCTATGACGTACCCCACCTTATTTTACCATAAAGTACCTTACGAACTCGTACCCACTACCGACTCATATCCTGTCTATGACCAATTCTACCTTATTTATCAACAAGTTCTTTACCAGCTCGTACCCTGTTAAAGTGAAAATTAAAATAATTACAATGTAGTTCGTCATAATACAATGTGCAAAGCATAAGATGTGAGCTGGTCGTAATACAAATAAAGTACGAGACAGAAAGGTACGAGTTGGTCATAATACAAAGGAAAAGTACGGGTTATAGTAAAGGTACGAGATGGTAGCGCACTTGTGTTCAATCAAAATACTTCAATAAACGATGTGACAATTAGAAATACACAACATATATAAAAATTTGAAGACGGCCGCGCTCGTAATCAACATAGTGGAAAACCACATCAAATTTAGTGTTTTTTTATGACTTCATCTGATAAAAGTCATTCTTATGACGTGATAATTACCTTATTGGAACATAATTTCCAGTTCATATTTTGGGGCCAAAATGTGGCATTTTTAGCACAAACATTAATGGAAGATAATTACATCTAACTACCTGAAGGTGGGTGAAGTTTTTGCTCTGTCTGTCGCCGTCGTGATCGGCTACGCCGTACAATAGTTTTCGTAGAGTTATTACCTTGTTACATTAAGAATAATGGGTAATACTAAAAATCGCCCGGAGCCTTCAAAACGAATAAAATTAAATAAAATTATAAAAATGTACAGAAATTGTTAATGGTTAAATTAGCAAGAATACTCTGTTTGGTGTCCTGGATGTCATTTTCGAGTTGCCGCCCGGAGAAAGGAAAAAGCGCCCGAAGCTTCTAAAATATAAGAAGACAATTTACCACAGATATTATGTAAAAACGGCCATGTGATAATGGAAAGTCAAAAAAAGATAAAAATAAATAAATAAAATTGAATAACATCCAAGGTCATGCTAGCTACCATTATGTACAGACTTCGATTATATCAAATTGAAAGAATATTTTTTACTGAAAGAAAAGATTGAGAAAAGAAAAGGAATTCCATAACAATCTGATAAAAAAAATCTTTTTAGGACCCTCCCTATTCCCAATTGAAAGCCATTTTAATATTTTTATTTATCTATTATTAAAAAGATTATACTCATGCTAGACCTCATTTAAATGATGGAGCCCTCGCGCCACCAGTCGTTCTTCGTGATATAACTGTTGAACTACGCCTCATGTATCATTTTTTTTCGTATTTTACAAAAATACATATATATTTTATTTTTAAGGCTCCGGGCGCCTTTTTTAGTCATCCGGGCGTCTCCGGGCTGCTCCAGGCGGCTCCGGGCGCTTTTTAGTATGACCGACACCCTCCATTAGCTGCGCTAGTGGAAATCTCCTTTAGCTCAGTTGGTAGAGCGTCGGAGCTGCTGTGCCAAGGGTACCAGGTTCGATCCCTAGTGGTGCAGCACATAATTTTGGGAGACAAATCATACTCCAGTTACATTGGCGGCCAACTAAAAACCACGGTGGCCAGAATAGGAGAACTGGTCGTGTTTTGAAGGCTTGTTTGTGGTATATCGTATGATAACTCTTGGGGGGGGGAGTGTAAGGGGAGTGCTCCTTCCCCCAGGTAATAGAACCATAACAGGTCTATAGCACCGCCCCGTTAGCTGCGCTACTGGAGACCTCCTTTAGCTCCGTTGGTGGAGCTATTGTGCCAAGGGTCCTGGTTTCAATCCCCGGTGCATGGTGCAGCGGGTAATTTTGGGAGACAATTAAATCGGCCTAATTTTACTTTAGTACACATATTTGCATTTACCACATGGAAAAGAATGTGCCAGGATGGTATTCCCGACAGAATGCCATGTGGTTCAAAGGTTCTTCTTGAAAACTTGGACCTTATATTTCAAAATAAGTCAACTACAATATCAGTCCGGGAAAAGTCCAAATTCGGCAACGTCGAATTTGGCAATGGTTGTCAAATTCATCAACTGAAAAGTTGCTGAATTCAGAAACTTTATAATCATTTTCAAACTATCTGCATTAAATGACAAATATCAGCACTGTCCTGAGTGTTGATTCATGCAAATTTATCAATTTGACACAACTTTTACTTTGGTCGAAAAACATATACTGTCAAATAAAAAACTTTCCCATTGACACCAATTTTAAAAAGTTGGAAAAAACAAGAAATTTATCAAATTTGAGTTGCTGAATTCGGCAACCATTGCCAAATCAGCAACGTTGCCGAATCCGGACTTTTCCCGGACTGATCTCACGCACGTCGCAACCAAAATACAAAATGACAAATGTCCACTTGTCCGAGACGGAGGGTTCGTGGACGTGGTGCGCGGGCGCTTTTGTACCACATGCACTTGTTTCATATCAACTGGCGCCCTCCTCCTGAAAAAGCAGAAGGGGCGCCCATTGATATGAAAGCCTGTGTTTTGTACTGCATTTTTATGTGTGTCAGTCTAAATATGTGCAGCTCATATTCTGGGGCCTATTTAATCTTTTTTCCACTCTGCACACTTGATTCATATTTGCTTTATGTTGAATTACTTCTGTCTAAGACTGATGTTTGGTCTGTTCATCTTGCGCTAAGCATTTGTTTTGTCGTCTGCTACACACAATATACACATGAAATAATGCGCGTCAACAACTCTTCTTACCGGAAGTGATTATTTAGCATACTATTTCCCGCGAAAATGGCTGAAGTTCAACCAAAACAAGAGTTGCAGTTGGGTAATAAATAAAATTGTCAACAGTGACATTAATGACTGCCCACTTCGAATGAACCAGCACATGCACAAGATCACGATACCAACACTGGAACGATCTATTCAACCCCCCCCTCCCCGAACAAAAGCAATATTATCTATTCCGATTTCAAAAAGTCATAACTGTAACTATTCATACCAATCTCCTAAGGATAACTTACTCCTAAATCTCTGAAAGAGTTACCAAATTGTATTAAGGATATTTTAAATACAGTGTACATGTACTAGATCCTTCCAAAATAAAAATACGATAGGTACTTTAAATTATTCAAAGCCCGTTTTGAATTACTCAATCTCTTCATCTATTCATTGTCATTAAGAAAAATAAACTGCAAAATAATTTTTCAACTAAAATCTGTCAAATGAAAGGGACTTGACTAAAGTTAATCTGTAAATTAAGGGCAAACTTTATCAAGTGACAACAGACAGAGTAACATTTTATGCATTTCTGCTTAGATTGATCCACCGAATGGAGGAAAAACATTTATCAAATTTGAATCACCGTATATTGCGTAATTTTGACTGGTTTGAAAATTTGGTTCATCTGACAGATTTAGGAAGATTTTATTTTGGTATTTATTAGTTCTATGTATTTAAATACTTCAAGCCAAAATTAAAATATCATTGTGAAGGAAGACAAAAATGAAAAGAATTACGGCATTCACGTCTTTCAGAAGAAAATGTTTTATAGGCTCTGGGTTTTCAGAACCACATTTACTTTCTACCTATAATACTTCAATCTAATACTACTTACAGATTTGACAGTTTTCTCCGGTTGAATCATTTGTACACTGACATGTATAACCGTTAATCAGATCAATGCATGTACCATGATTCCTACACGGATTACTTCGACATTCGTCTACATCTGAAATAGATGAATGCCTATAAAATTTCGATGACTGAGACGGTACAAGTGTTTACATTTGATTTAACACACATGTAAAAAGAAAGAAAGCTCGGAGAGCGATGGAGCTAAATGAATGAAACTCCCAACCTGGGTGGGTATCTGAAGATTTTCACACATGAAGGGGAGAGAGCAGGATTTTGTAAGATTTTATTTAAACAAGTAAAATTTTAAAATTCATACTTCTGATTTGAAAAGTTCAAACGTAAGGAAATTTTATACCTGTTTCACATTGGACACCTGTAAATCCAGCCATGCAAGCAGAGTTCCATGAACCTATGCCATCAACACACGTTGCATTATTAACACATGGATTACTCTGGCATTCATCTATATCTGAAATGTATATAATTTTTCTATCATTACTGTTATTTTCCCATTAACAATTAAATTTATTTTGTAGTTATCCTGCGTTTCACATAAAACTGCATACAGAACTTTTAACTGGACAACTGTCAATCAGTACTTTAATCGTATTGGAGATACAACGGATAGAGTGAATTTCTAGAAAAGAAAAGAAAAGAAATCTACAAGCCAAAAGAAACATCGAAAAATCGATACAACCGATGGCAAGAAAAAAAGTCAGACATAAACAACATAGAATATCAATGAAAAAGTCAAAACCCACAAAATAGAGTAAAATCATATACTTTATGCTTCGATCACAACATTTATTGCTTGTTGGAAGGCAAAATCGTTATCGTTTTTCATATATCTATCGTACAGAACTCCGCTGGCTCTTCAAAACTCATTACTTAAGATAAAATAACATATTTTCCTCTTCAGTAAATTTCATTTTCTCATATTCTTGGCCTATTATAATGGGAACCATGACATGTACTTCGAAATGGTCTAAAATGGCATCACATGCACCATGTATCACGTCATCAATAAATGTGGAAAAGTTGTTCGTCATTCAGATATATTGCAAGGTTTATGAACATTTGTCGACAGTCACCAGCTTTCAGTAACTGGAGCCTAAAATTTCTTGCAATGATACGGATAAGCTAACAATAAATAAAAGCAAATAAACAGAGGAACTAATCTACATAATAGCTATATAAAATATTTCCTACTGTATGTCCCACGTACCTGAGAAACTGAAATCTTGGGGAAAGTAAGCGACTGTAAAATTCATATTCCTCAATGCATTCGTCGCAAACAACTTTCAAATGGAAGTTACTGATCCAAACTTTTAGAAACACAACTTTTTCTGACGTAATGACGTCAGGTACGTAAACAGTGACGTCATATTTGTTACTTCAAAACAAGATTTTGCTGCCTGAAAACGGTAAAGTCGTAACACAAATATAACACAAAGCTGAAGTTGGTGATGGGAGTAAATAGTTACGACTGAACGGTATACAAGGTATAGTAACAGTTTTTTATTTAGTCTGACAAGAGAAAGAAAATATTTCCGAAAAACGACTTTCCGGGTTACGTGGGACACACAGTAATTTACTGTTTGCCTAATCTTGTCTTACAAATTTATATATGTGCTATCTATTGTCTTTGAAGGTATTTTTAGATGGTTGCAAAATAACAGTTACGTTAAGTAACTCTGACATACTTTAAGTTAATATCTTTACCATCTTTTAAAATCCAACAAATCAAATTGAATGCATTTCATTTTTACCATCACATTTTAAGAATATTAACAATAGATGTACATTTTACGTACAAACCTATGTCTGAGTTTTCTTGTGTTATTCGCCGTACTTTAAGAAACTAACAATTCAACTGGTACTGTAAGTAACTCGGACATAATTTAAGTTGATATTTTACCCTTTCTTAAAAACTCCATGATCCACATTGAATGCCTTTTAATTTTTACAATTCTCAGGTTAGTCAAGTGAAACTATTTGAATGTTTTGCGAAGAGTACATCCGGTTATACTTTAAGAGACATTTTTCAATTGGTGATAACAGACAGAATATAATGTCATTATCTACATTTTGGATCGGTCCTCTGAAGGGAGATAATAATTTGAAAAATTAGTATTCCTTTGTATTTTAGAATTTCGATGGTTTTGGGGTTGAATAAAGAATTATGGTAGGTATTAATATTCATTAAATAGTCTGGAAATCAAAGGGTATGTTTTATGTTTGCGGCTGACGATTTCAAAACTACCTTTCGTTTTCTAAGCTGTCCTATGAATATAAATACCTGTTTTTTTTTCCCATATAAAATGGCACTTAAGATGCTTATAGTTTTTAATTCTTTTTTCATTAATTTTATGTTTGAGTTCGTTTCCTGTGTCATTATAAAGAGATTATTTATAAAATTATGCTTCCTGTACAGTAGCATTTTGCTGACCATCACCTATCCTAGGGATAAAAAATGTAGAATCAGTAATATATAAAAAGAATATTGTGTAGCCTACAGATGGGTGCTGATCGAACCTCTCTTAAAGCAGACGTGAACCTGTCGTAATGTCTGCCCTGCAAGTTAATTTGATAATCGCTAGCTGTCGTCCTGACAGAACAGACAGGACTTGAGGCAGACGCCCTGACAAGACAGGAGCGATCAGGAGGACAGCTCCAACCGTACTTGTCAGAATGACAGGTTCGGTCAGGAGGATAGGTCATGACCGCTTTCTGGATAGGCAGATCTCACAGAGATCAATAACGTTAATAACACACTACGAATAATGGAATAAATTATCTGCAATAGAATACCGAAGGAATAAGTTCAGAAAGGCAGAATCCGTAGACAAAGCAAAATTGGAAACCTAGAAACGGAAAAACTACGAAAATGACAAGAAGATAATATAAAACTGGAGAAAAAAGTAAACAGAAGAAAAAGAAAATGTGAACAAGACGACACAAAAACCAACTCACTTTCAATGTGAACCCCCGCAAAAACCGAGGGTGACATCAGGTGCTCTAGAAGAGCAAGTATCGCCTGCTCCATTGACGGGACTCGTCACGATGTAAGATGAAATGTGCGGGGAAAAGTCAATTCCGTGAAGTGTCAAATCCAGTAAGACGAGAAGTCAAGTCTCATTTGTGAGATCGAAATATCGTAACGATCTATCAAATCATGATGTCGGCCGTTGAATTTCTGTACTGATGATATTAACAAAGGCTGAACATAACCCTGGCTAAGTAGCTTCTGTGACAGCAATTTCGCTCTGTTTAGAAGGTCACTATACAAATTACATGCACATGAGTAGCGAATTAACTTTGAAATGTATACACCATAAGCTGGAGACGTAGGTATATTACTAGTAAGAAAGGGAAAATTTACAATTGGAAAGTCAAAATCATCACGTTTGTCATACAGCTTTGATTTCAATCGTCCGTTGTCAATATATGAATATAAATCAAGGTATAAAGCAGAGGAAGATGTTTCCGTGGTCTCTTTAATTTCTGAACTAATGTTTTCCTTAATTATTCTTATTGAAGATACTCTTCCTAGATATTTCACTGCAGTTAATTTTTTATCATCTTTTTTTCATCATGGTCGATAGAGATCGACATTGAACAGCTGACTAACAATCACATCAAGATAAACTTTACAAATATTAATTAAGTTATCTCACCATTAGAATTTTAATGACATGAATCAAACAGCATTAATCACATAATTGGTATCTTTATTGGTCGTTACTTGGCAGTCCTCAGCTACAGCCAATTTTTAAAAGTACTCCTCTCAGCCTCTTTAATAAGGAAAACATATACAAAGAAATGTCATGACCGAACATTAACAAGGCCATTCTTGATTCTTTTCCATAAAAGTTAAATTGGCCTAATTAATGGTATCCATCGGCCAGATATCCCACTATTTTATGTCAGAAGCCCTTCATTTAACACATAAGTTCCATGCTATGCAGAGTCTATATGTTAATAAGCAGTATACTAAATTCACACACAAAACAGCGATTTGCTGTCTTCTATCACAACGGTTTTGGCTTTGTTTTTTTGTGTTTTTTCCCGTATTTTGTGTAATTTTTTCCCCCTGGAAGTTATATATAAGGGACTTTATCTGTATTCCTGAAATTGTGTCTCAATTAGGGTTTAAAGTTACATTTGTCAATTATATCTGATATCACTGGTACAGTCATTCACTAAAACCCTTCTTTTTAATCTTATTTTCCATTTGATTTCCTTTTTGGAAATGTCTATTAGAAGATATACTTATTACTATAACGGACAATTCGTTTTCGTACCTTCCATAAATATGTAAATAAACTTCATTTCTGAGTGACATGCATCCTTATAAAATATTTCTATTAAAGACATAGCACTGCTAATGAGAATAATTAAATATAAAGATATTAATCATAGTTATATCTCATATTTCCATATTACTTTGATGTGCATGAGCTATTGCTTTTTTCATCTTATCTTTGCTTTTTCTCCCTTTAATTCCAATCTTCTTATGTTTCTTGATGCATATGACTTGTTAATTTCTCGATAAGAAATTAATGATCCCTTGAAGAAACTTTATCAAATGATCTTCACCATTAAATCTTCTAAAAATCGATATGAAGAAATTACAATAATTATAATTGCCCTACAATAAATCTGATATTTCCATGCCTTATCAATTTATCGACTAAGAAATATGATCTGGTTTTCTTTCAAAAACAGAATCTTCTGTTTATTGTCTATAAGAAACAAAGCCGACAGCAAGCACATCGTTCTGTTGAAGCAAACTGGTTTTGTTACAAAGCTAACAGTGACGAGTACAAAAAAGTTGTTCTGTCTGAGATAATATGATCCTTTATCATAGTTTAAAACTCAGCGTGATTGGTGTAATATCCTGAAAGAAGAATAAATGTAATTCCAAGAATATAGCTACGAGCGAAAGACTGTTCTACGATTAGATTCCATTTGCACGCCAGTAAAAGATAACTCGATCTCAAAGGTTTAATCCTAACGAAGGGAAAACTATTGTACGTTTGTAACGACTATAAAATGTTTAAAAAACAGATCTTTGTTGACGTTCAACGAAATGCTCATGCTCTGTCTATGTCTGAAGGACTGGAAAAAAAAAACCAAACAATATGCGTGTAATAACTCTGGATTTGGGAAAATTAGAGCCAAATTTACAATTTCGAAAAATTCAACAGTTTCCAGGCTAGTCGGAGCGACCATTTTACTTGGTCACCTATATATAATATGAACTAAAGACAGATACGTTGTTATATGCGCAGTTCAATGCTTTATGTTTACTCCAACTCAGCTGAGTAGAACTGAGTAAAAACAATGTTAAATTTGACTTTGTTAGTGTGCCATAAATTAGTAATTAACAAACAATCGGTGAGCTTGTTCCTTTGCTTATAATATGTATAATTTTGGAATCGAAAGCTAGAGGATGGTAGCGATAAACCAAAATGACACAAGCTTTTTAATATTCCAGTAGTTACATCTCTATTGGTTTCATGGGAGAGACAGAATGTCCAATACAAGAAGACAAGGGATAAAACTGACAATTAGAATGAGCACCCCATATTCTTAAACAAATAAATATCTAAATTGTATGAATAGATGAGTTGATCGATAGATTTGCGTGTTGCTATCCCATCACAATTTCACATATAAAGCAGCTACTAATATCTCTAGGGAGAGGGATTGTAACAGACTATAACGTCGCGTCTTCATTAAAATGTTCATCCGGGAATTCTTAATTTATGACCAAAACACAACAAAACGTCTGCTGGGAAATCAGGAAACTTCGAATTCTGAAACTGCATTTATCACATTCATTTAAATCTTTTCCCTGTTAAATTCGTTTTATCTTGTCTGTATTATACTTCATGGCCTTCTGTTCGTTATCAAATCATGCTAATTATTTTCCTTCCTCTGCGAAATCCTATAGCAGTGTGTCCAAATGAAAAAAAAATCTTATTCCACATCGCACATGTAGCCAGCATGATATATATACTTGAATGTTTTATGGAATAGCCCACTACTGTACGTAATTAAAATTGCTTCAATTATATTAAAACTGTAAGGTGTATCTCTCTGGTTCAAAGGTGTCTGTAGCTATATACTTATGCCCATGTATACTTTTTAATCCTTCTAAGTTGTTTTGCTTTTCAACATTTCATTTTCCTCGGATTTCCAACTTTTGGTTCGAACACCACTTATGAGACATAATCAAATAACAATCATGAAGTGGATGAACTTATCCTTGATATTTAATGATAGTATACCACAAGTTTGTTCTTCTTTGAGCCTCAAGGCTTTCAATAAATCAGTAACCCTAGACACAAAGAGAAAAGGTTATGGCATTTGGTCAATTTAAAAAGGCACTATTCATCCGCTTCCTCAATGTATAAAGCCCAGTAAGTATTGCATGCTGTTGGATTTACTGAATGCACCTCAAACTCTTTTGTTCTTCTGGTTTACTATCTCAGTACGCCATAAACCTCTTCAGTATATTTCGTCGATAGTTTTGATATAGCATAAGCTGTATGAGAATATATTCTTCATTGTGTCTCTAAGGAACCATATATATCCCTTAAAAGTATTATTAGTTCTCTCAGGAACCTTGTCAATGTTCGTTAGATTGATTTTTTCCCAGGTATTTCATATATCATATGTCGTTTCATATAATGTACTGCAATATTCTTAACTGTTTATTGCTCATTTGTTCCACAATCCATATACATGTAGTAATACTCTAAACAACAAACTTCATTGGTTTACTGACACGACCATAAGCCTATACATTCTTAATTTGTTCCTCGAAAAGGGGAAGGCTATCAAGTGTATGTTTCGTTAGGCCGAACTAGGGCTAAAACGATACGCTCACCTCCTGATACGATAAGTATCACGATACAAAACTTTTGGTACGATACATTTCGGTTCGATACATTCGTGCTAATTTTTCCGTAGTCGGGATTGCAGCAAATGTTTCAATGCGTATAGAGTTTGCGCAAAACTGTCGTGGCGGCCTCTTAGAAAGAAAAATGCAACCAATGTGGTTTTCTTTCGTCAAGGACACAGACTGCTTTAAATGCCAACTTAAATGGTCTTCTTTAATAAATAAACTTGGGAATATCATAGATTTATCATGTCTCGAATCCGAATCGAAAATGTGTCAAGCGAATAGAAATCGAATCAGTAAAAAAATACTACGGTTCATCGAAATTACGGGGAATCGTTACACCCCTATATAGCTATTCCGAACAAGATTCAGTTAACCTCATCACACTGTATCCCGTATATTTTTGTCTACTAAAATCATATGAACCGCAGTTTTCTGATGGTTCGATCAAGGCATCATGGACACTTACTGGTTGCCTCCACATCATAAAGATCCCCATTACATTCCTTTTTGTTTACCTAAAGCTTGTTTAAGGCCAAAAAGAATTCACTGGACAAATCTAGTCTAGAAATGACAAAACAACGGCACATAATAAAAAATGAAATAGTGATAGCTTTCTAATTGGACCCCGTATGGTTCAAATCGAACCTCAATTATTATTAACTTTATTTCCTCTTTGACAGAGATTTGACAAGTTATAAAGCTCATAGACACAAAAACAAATATTCAATAAA
>JAOXYJ010000034.1:4136438-4146878 GCA_028566555.1 Lithophaga nigra
ACATTATACAATGTACATCATGTACATACATATTTATCGATAAAGTTTAAGATACAGTAGGATCAATTAAAAAATGCATATTCTCAAGATTTATGATGCAAAAAGTAACCCAGTGGTAGATTATAAATAGGTAAATATATCGGACTGGGAGATAAATAAATTTATTTTCTTTTGGCTGCTGAAATATATGTAATGGTTTATTTCTTCCAGTGTGAAATTGTTTCCGAACTCAGTAATTTATACACTTTTGACGGAATAAAGCTGGATAATATTTCATGTTATGAAAAATAAGATTGCTACGAAATATTATCCGATTTATATATGAGATCATCATTTGACGGTCGGATGAAATTTCACAGATACATGAATATCACAGACGGAAGAAATTATCTCTTACACTTTTACAAAACTGTATGTACTGGTATAATGTGAAAAGTATAGACATTAACCTAGAAAAATATGCCAGAAGACTGTAATATGAAACTTTTTTACACACATGCTGGGAATATGAATGATACAAAAATCGTCTGAAGAAATAAAAATTCTAAATGATAACCGGATCACCTTTATTGATAACATTTATATAACAAATTTAGTTCACATGTACCATAAAAAACATACAGACATTAATAATTCATCTCAGTGTTATAGTAGAAATGCATGAAATTTTAAACTAGCAACACCTGTCATCATAATTTGAGTGATCAAATTTTAGAAATGTGTATTGAGTATATATTACTGTAGAGTTGAAGTAAACAGATTTACTGAATAGAGTACTAGAAGCTGACAATTTGAACATAAGAAATTAAAAACTATCAATAAGAATTTTGACCCCGATGGTACGCTAAAAAGTTAGATTTTAGAAACTGAAAATAAGAAATCAGAAGTTAGAAGTTATGAATAAAAAGTAAGAAATAAGAAAAGAACGATTATCGAATTAAGAATTAGATGTAGAAAGTATGAAATAAGAAAATGGAAATAAAAAAATTAGAAAGTATGATTTTAGAATTAGTAATATAGGATGTCTGAATTAAGAAAATGGAAATAAATAATAAGAAAATACGATTTCAGAATTAAGCATGAGTAATGGAATTTTGACCCCGATGGAATTCCATAAATCACGGAGAAAAAATACTAAATGAACAGGCTGAAATTTCTACCTGTCACAGGTGAACAACATCATTGTGCCTTATTTGGTAATTGTAAAGTACCAATCAGATCAGATCATCCTGTTGAAATATGGATGTGTTTTTAGACAATGGCAAAATCTTGCATAAAATTACAAAAACTCAGTTAAAAATAACAAGGATCTCACAAAGTGGTAAACTGAAAGTAGCACATGTAAGACAGTTAAACACAAACCTTAGAAGTTATCAAGTAAATGAAATTTTCCCTCTACATAAATATTTCCCTAATTGTCTCATTTCTGATATTTGACTAAAATTACAGTTCATATGTATCTCTGATTGTCATATTTCTTAAAATTACAGTTATACACATGTAATGTGAACGAATATTTGTTCCGCATAAAATACAAAATGTATGTTCCTTTGGAAACTTTATTATAAACATTTTTATAATATTTCGTCTTGGTGGAACTTGGATATTCTATACCTTTTATTCCGCCTGGAATAAATATGACAGATATTTCTTTGGAACAAATGTTCTATAACGTTTATGCCGTTTGGAATTTATGTTATACAGGAACTTCTTTTCCATTACAGACGACCATATTGTGTCTCGGCAATCTAATTAAAATACAGATCCTATGTTTACGCTACACTGTACTAGGACCTGACAGAGTAACACCGGATAAGATGGCTTTGTCTAGATCTCTGAGCTAAAACATTTTGTGATTTTCCCTTCAAATCGAGTAGTCATAAAGTAATATCTTCGGAACTTCACTTACATATTTTTGGAGTTTTGAATAATGGATTTGGGTCCTTTTTTAAAAGATTTAACTATTTGATATGACTGATATACGAAATCGTTTATTAAGAAAGCTCCAGATGGAACAAAGACGGAACAAAAGAAAATAAAAGCATGTATAAAAAAATAAACAAAAAAACTATATAAATGACATAAGATTTCAAGACTAGAATATCTGATACGATAGAGGAAGACAGCTCTTCTTCAAACTGAAATAAAACAAAACAAGTCAATTGAGTACTGACTATAAGTTATTGTTTTTATATAAGTTATATTCCCATCAAATATGTTTTGATCTCTTTGTGGAGTGCTGTATAAGAAAATCCGACAACAGTTCACTTATATGTAGGTCTTCATTACTTAAAAGCCACAATAATTTATTTCCACTGGAAAGTTGTTAGAAATGTTTATCTTTAATCTTTGAGAAAAATACTCTTCTCTTCTGAGTAACTGTTACAGGCATGCTTTTGTTCTCATATTTTTTACCTGAGACAGAGACTTATAATTGGGTTTATATGTCTGTGCTTGGAATAACTGTGTATACTGATGAATATAGGTTGTTTATTTTATTTTATTTATTTATTTTATAAAATGAATGTGAAATTGCAGTATGTCAAAGACAGAAGTTTTACATACACGATTCAATCACAGAATGATTTAATGAAGCCATCTTACCCGGTATTACTAATATCAGGACTGTCTCATCCGGTGTTACTTTCAGAATACATTAAATATCTGTATTATTTCGTCAAATACATGTATTCAGTAATCAGAATCTATAATAGAATGGTTTTACAGTAATTTTATGGCATAAGAGCAGCAAAGCTGAAATAGGCGAATTATCGCAGAGAAATGATGACAATAAACAAAACTTGCACTCGTAATTCGTGGTTTTCACGAATGATTGAATATCCAAGGTATCCAACATTACCAACGGTTTCTTCCGGCTAAAGTTAAATATTTGTAGATCCGAATGCGACCTATCACACTTTAATATGATAAACATTGCTATTGTAGAAGAGCTGATTACTTTACTGGGTATTAAAGTATGCCCTCAAAATTCCGGGATTCGGAGTTCAGTTTTACCGGGAATACCGGTGTTAGGGGTTGACCACTTGATTTTCGGGAAGGGCTTGGGGGCTTGGAAGATTTTCGTTGATCAAATTATTTATTTTAACTGTTTCACCGTTAATTTTTTTTTCCGAAGAAGCCGAAGATAAATTATCTATTTTCATGATCTGAGTGCGGATGGAGGGAAATTGATTGATCGATTGTTGTTTGTTTAACGTTTAGCAGCAAATTTATATGCGTATTCAGGACATTAACAAGTTAACAATATATCAATTAGGAGGATCTGAAAAGTGAGGATACCGGGAGAAAGGACGAATAATTTTGATTGCCACCTGAAAAAAGGGAACAGGGCGGAAAATTTAGCCTTGTAACTCTCGTAATGAGCTTGTTACAGGCGTTCTTTAGCGTCCAGAGAGCGTGGCACTCTCCCAACATGGGACCTCGGATTTTACGTCCCCATCCGACGGACGGGCTGTGTATTTATATTCCCGCACAACCACGGACACTCCGTTTAGAAGGGTCCTACCCCGCAAGCTGCAGAGGCTAGGTCCTATTTCTTTACCCACGGGGTCCCTTGGGCCGGCCTGTGTATTTATATTCCCGCACAGCCACGGACAGTCCGTTTAGGAGTGGTTCTACCCTTTAAGCTGGAGAAGTACAAATGTAGGTTCTATTTCTATACCAATGGCTCTGTCGGGGGGATTGAAGCCAATAAATGAATAAATTATTTTTTTTCCTTCGGTGCGTGGATCAAATTATTTATTTTCATGAAAATCAGGATCAAAATTTTTATTCACAACATCTTCCAAGCCCCCTTGCCCCCAGAAAATCAAATGCTCGTCCCCTTACTTGCTTACTGACAAGATACGGTGTTACAGGTTGGACACGGTGTTACGGTGATGTGTAACACAGCCAAAATAAAAATAATTGCTTACAAAGTAAAACATTACATGGTTATATAGCTTTTTTCAAAAATACAACTGCCTGGTTGCCATGGTTACCAACTTCAAATTAGGCATCGAGGTATGTATTACTATAACTAGGTATTAAATATTTCACATTTTTACCGGTTTTGAAAAAAAATCCACATGTACAAACTTGCACATAAACTTACGTTGTTGCAATGTCCCATTTTTGTTCTGATATGATCACATTATTGATAACGTAAATGGCAGCTTTGATGACGTCATAACTGGAAATTATTGAGTAATTTTATCAATATTGTATATTTTTGAAAAGAGGGGATCACAGGCATCTTTCAGCGTAAATTTTATCAGAATGTGACGATAGGCCGTTTTTGGCCCTTATCGCCCCTTCTCCTTTGGCTGTTTTTGGACAAACTGTAATTTGATCTTACTTTTGAAGGTCATTTTACTATGACAAGTGAAAAATATGCTCATTACTTTTTTGACTGCTAAAAGTTGATGTCTTAAGAGGTCAAAAACATCTTCTTTGTTGTGACATTAGATACTTTTTTACCGCCGAAATGTGCCCTTGTTGCTCTACTCCTTTGATGGTAACTGACATTAACATCTTCAACCTGCTTCCTTTATGACTAAAGATCTTCCTTTATTAAATTCTACAACGGTTGCTTCTTACCTTTCGTAATACAGGTAAACAACCAGCACCATTTGGACATTTGACCTTCATAAAGTCACACATATCTTCATGATCTCTACAATAAAAATGTAACAAGTATTTACAATTGTTAGGCCATGTAAAATTAATTATCTGGTTCTCATACACTTCCGCATCTGGGAAAACCCACCGCTTGGTTGTATTTATCATCTTGAAAAAATAAATAAAACCTTCGGTAAATCTGCGCGTTTGAATTTCCATCCATTTTTTCAACAGTGCAATAAAGATAACTCAAATACATTCTGAATTCTCAGGTTTAATCTCTACGTTGAATGAAGAAATAAACTTCCAGTGAAACTGCATGTTTTGACAGTCAAACATGGAATCAAAACTGATTTCAGGCATGGTTTTCAGTGGGACTAAATGTTTTTATCCTTAGTTTATTATAAAAATCATGGACAGTACAACTGTAAAGGTATACTAGCACAGGAGTACAACTGGCTTCAGGAAATGTCTAAACCAAAAATTAAATACCTTGTCCTGCTGTTGCTGTTGCATTTGTTTCATTAGAATGCTTCTCTTCTTATCTTTACATCTTTTATTTTGGAACCAAACTCTGATAACACGGGGACTTAAATTTGTCATTTCAACGAGTTGCTCCTTCATTAGTGCGTCGGGACGTGGGTTTGCATTGTAGCACGTGCGGAGTGTATGCAGCTGTTTTTCATTCAGAACTGTTCGTACACGTGTCGGCTTTTGGTCTGCCTTGCGACGTGATTCACTGTTTTTCGAACTTGAATGGGAATTATGGTCTCGGCTACCTGCAAATAATTATTAATTAACATACAATGAACTAATATAACAGATAATTTATATGATAAGGGTGGAAGTATGACAAAAACCTGCAGCGTTCATCATAGACAAAAAAAACATCTTCGGAAAATTAAGTCATAACTCATAAAAATCAGTCACGCGTCCAGTGGATCCTGCTGTACGTCGTTAGTGACTTACTCAAGCATATTCATATAAAAATATTTGATGATGAAAAAACTGACAATGAGCTCATAATAAAACTGCATAAAATTTTTAAGAAAAGAAGGCCTTGATAAAGTTGTTCTCGTAAATTTTTTATTTTATTATTAACCTTGAAAATTTTGAATATGTTGTGATACAGTACGAAACAAAAAAGAAAAAAGCACTGTGTAGTTCGTAAATGAAATAAATACTGAAAACATAATTGAATAAAAAACAATAAAATTTTAAGTACCATGCTAAAAATTAAATAAATCAAAATTAATTTTCAATAGTATTGATTTTAGGATGGGTATCACTTTCTTGTTTATTGCTGTGTCATACAGTACTGTATAACACAAAATATTAGTGACTAATTATTATTTCTGCATTCTCAGGTAATAAATAAAAACTAAATTAAAATTTATAAGACCACACTATCTTTTAAATCTACGATTTTATTATATGTACCAACATCTGTAGCAGTTTCCCAGTATTTTCCCCTTATCCCGAACAAACAATTCTTCATTTATTATTAAAGACAAACTTATCATGTTACTTGCTGGGTTTACAGTGAATAACGAGGGATTTTGAGTATTCTCAGCTGAATAGTGTCTCGTGTTTGCTTATCACACAATTAAACACCGCGTTTAATAATTTACAAACTCTCATCACAACCACAAATTAATCCGTTTAGAAATGAATGCAATATGAAACAGAATTTTCAACCGTAAAGAATGAATTTTGGTGTACTCGAACTGCAATACTGATTTCGTTGAATAAATTGCCAGTTTGATTAGACAGCGAAGAAATTGAATAATTATATTGATATTTATTTCCAATTGATAAAAACTAATAGTCATTACCAATTCTAAGCAATTGTTATAGGAAGTATTTGATAGAAATCAGTTATAATATCAATTTTATTCCGATGAGAGGCCATTATGAATGTTAATTGATTCTTGAGATGAGGTTGCATCAATCGTTCAAATTAATATAAAATTTACGACAAAATTATAAAGTCATTTGTATAGCGGACGTCCATGAAAACATCATTCTTTTTGTTTACAAAATTTAATTTTCTCGGAAATTAGTAATTGTGCGATAACCCTTGCTAAAAATAATTATTTTTCCTGTCCCATAAAGACCGTATCTCGTGTCACAAATTACGCTTGATGGGAGAAGAAATTAATCTCGCTACAATTATTGTATCAAGTTATTTTCGTATTTTTAAAATAATGTTTGATCCGATTCTTAAATGTTTAACATAGTTTATACTACATATTACTTGCAGGTATATTTAAGGAAAGGAAGACCATAAGATGAGCTGCGGTGAAAAGCCAAAATTAAATCTTTGTTCTTCCTACTGTGTGTGACCAATCTCTCGTATGCATAAGGGATTTAAAAAGTAAATATGATTTCTAATATTTACATTCGACGTGCAAACATTGATCTGAAAATTGAATTTTAATTACACGGGCGGTGGTGAAGGGATATTTCAAGTGAACTTTTTCCAGACATTTTCGTTTATTCAAAGCAGTGTGGACATCTACAATACAAAGTCGACTCGTGCGTACTGTTGGGTCATTTGACAAGAAATTATTAATATTTTATTAGGTCATAATAATAAAGAGTAATTAGGGAGATACGAATGGAAACCGGTACATTGTCGGTAAGGTTGCAACAAGGACCTTTATCCCGCATACAAGATGTTAGTGCGATTTATTTGGACAGTTATGTCCAACACCTGTCAAATCATATGTACTTAATGTCGCATTATTATCATCAAGTCGGGGCTGTCAGTCATAACTTTTTATAAAAAAATAACTCTATTAAACAATATTTCCTTCATAAATTTAATTTTTATATTTCCTTTGGTACAAATGATGGTTAAAAAATGGTTGTGTGGTAAGATCATAAAAGATAACGTCATGTCAAAATTTCAAAATGATTAGATAAACAAACATGATTGATAAATATCGTGAGAAGGGATTTGTAATGCGAAAAATAAATACAAACAGCATATGTAAACAATACATATTTAGTGGTACAGGGGGAATTTCGTATAAAATTGTTTTACAAAGAAATAGCTAATCCTTGAAATAATACAGGATTTTTTTCTCAAAGTATATCTTTCCCACAAAGATAATTAAAAATAACGTTTCAAACTGACATGTAAATCGTAATTTAAAAACTTCCTGAGACATTTGCTTTTAATTCCAGAGAGACAAGAAAGTTTAAAACTAATAAAAATTCGAAGAAAAAACTTAAGCGGAAGCAGACGACTGTTTATAAAGTTATGTTCATTAAAACAGAAGTCGTCTGCTAAGGTGCACATTTGAATGATAACTACGTAGGAACTCGAAGATTTCTATTAATTTGGTCTTATCCTGTTTTCTGATTCTCCCGGTCTTGTTTATAATTACAGGGCATAAACAATCCAGCCTACCAGATCAAAACAGAGAGATTTATCAGATAAGCAAATTATAATCATGATATTTCAGCATGTTAACAGAACCATGATAACTTCAGCAACTTTGTTCACTAAACCTGGTTGAATTTAGATTTCTAAGAAATATGTGATAACTAATTACTATGTATATTCGTTCTTACAAAACTGACAGACAAAATATAACTTAATTTGGATGATCACCACCCCCTCCCCCCCCAAAAAAAAATCAGTAATACAGCATTGAAGCCTTTGACCCGAATGCACCTTTTAAACTGCATACCTTCTGGTAATTATTGTGAAGGGTTGAACATTTCAAATACAGTTCACCCGTCCTCAATATTGATTCCAATCTTCTGTTTTTGCATAATCGAATATGTATAGTAACTTTTTAAAGATTTGACAGCATGAGATAACACCAATTATGCTAAGACAGTAACTAAACTTAGAATGAGATAGATTTCACTCCATATAAGGGTAAACATATAATAAATCTGATAGAGATTGCTTACCTGTACTTTGATGTAATCCATGTTCCTTTTTGTTATTATTATTATCATTGTTTAAATTATCCGTTGTATTTTTATTGTTTCTGATATTAATTTCATCAACACCATTTTCTTTTGTAGATGCACGTTCAACAACATCGTGATCTGCCTTGCAAAAAAGTTCATCGTCTTTGAGTGCGAATTCGTCTCCTGGAATGAGCTGTCGGCTGCAAGCAACGCAACGGAAACAGTCTATATGATACATATTGTCCCGCGCCCTCATCACAAAGTCGTTTCTTGTGAATGTTTGTAGACACTTTGCACATTTTGCACCGAATAATCTGAAATCAAAGAAAAATGTTGGTAAAATAATAAATTCACTACAGATTCACAATTATTCGTATAAAAGTAAAAATCTAAATAAGGAAAATATTTTGTCTTCGGAAGAATGATTTTCTTTTTCAATAATAATATATTCACATAATATCTAATTTATTGTATGAGTAACTTTGTAATTTATCTCATACAGAATCAGAAGTCATCATATTTAAAAAGAGACTCATTCAACAGTGACACAAATTATTCCGAAGCATAAATAAATGAAAAGATGCCAGTTTGAAGACAGGAATAAATTACTGTAGTAGTATCATGAAGTCATCAAAAATTGTGAGAACAATAAAATGCGTACGAAGGTTTAATTTTTAAGTATTTTGACTTACCGGACATAATCGTTTCGACAGTATGTCTTTCCATCTCTAACAAAACATGTGCAACTTTCATCCAAATACTGGCTGCAGTCCACACATTTTAGACAAGACGCATGCCACTCCAAGTCCGGTGCCACCCGTAGAATAAATTGGTCATGAATTTGTGATCCGCAACCCACACACATTGATACCCGTCGCTTTTCTGAAAAAGTAAATAATATTTTTTCTTAATTCCATAATTTGTTAAATTTAAATTAAATTTTGCTAATTAATTTCTCTAATTAACCCAATTAAGAGTACTTTATACAAAATAAAAATAAAAAAACCTTACTGTTTGGGTGTAACGTTGGTTGCGAATCCGCCGTCATCCCGTCTACTTTTGATGGTGGTATTTTGATTATTTTGTTCAAAACAAACAATTGAAGAAAACAAAAATTAAAATCTTAAGATGATGTCCTATTTCTCACAAGAGAAATCGCGTATTAAATGATATCAGAAAACACAACTACAACTTAATTCCAGCTTGTTCGATATCCTCTCATCTGATTGGATCGCATTAGAGTAGAGTCTCAACACATGACTGGCCTATTTATCCACAAGGGGCGTAGCGACAACTGCTACGAGTAATTCATTGATGCGCGAGTAAAAATACTACACAAAAACAAGATAAGGGAAAATGAAAATGAATAAACATATATTGTCCCGTAAGTCAATCATTAAATCATGACATGTAAAAAAATGCATCGACAGCCAAATCTCGCTCGATTTGAGATGCAGTTGTCACGTATTGCCCACCGCAAATTGTTAAATAAATATACAGGTGTTTATTTTACAATTACCATATTTCCAGAGTTGTACCTGACAAATTTATATGTATTACACAAAAAATTAAAGTAAATGAAATCAACAGATAAATATTGATGACATGAAAATATGAAAATAATCTATCGAACAACTATTTGGGGTGATAGAAATCGACAAAAAAAAAATTAAACATTGTAAATTTCGTTACACGCAAATGTGATATAAAAATCTCAAAAAGAATTTAAAAGAACAAAATTAACACTGCATTCTCTCAAAAATGCATAATTTGATGAGTTCTGAAGTAAAATAAATGACAATATAAAACCATAACTATACTTGAAGTTTATCTTATTTATTTATTTATTCATTGTTCTAATGACTGCTTCCAGTTATTCCTTGTTTC
>JAOXYJ010000034.1:4154485-4164650 GCA_028566555.1 Lithophaga nigra
CAGATTTAAATATTAATTGAACTGTATCCGAGTTAACGATTCTTGACAATCAAAAACAGAAATTAATTAGAAAATTTTCTAATACATTTAAATGATTGTTAGTCATTTTGGAAATATGAAAATTATCCCCTGGTATGCGGGATATATTACAAATTTTCCTTTAATAAAATTAAATGAATTCTTTATGGGAAATCTAGTTACCAACGACTAGCTTCAATTAACAAATGAACCTACATATACATGTCTGAGGGCAGAGTGTTCAATACAGCACAGTTAAGTACAAAAAGGTCGTGGTTGTAATTTTAGCACTTAGAAATTGGACGGGGTGGGTGGTTGGAGGAGGTATGGTGCCTGTGATCTAGCCCACGTAATTTTCCGACTGAGCATAGCTGCTGGCAGTTGTATTAGATCGAGCAGGATATAGTCAAAATGCTTAAAAGTTTTTTTAGGGGATGTTCTGTTTTGTTTATCGTGTGGCTGAGTTTGTTTCTTCCGTAACAAACTGAGAACTTGAGAAGAAGACGCGCATTATTTCCAACCAAAGGAGTCATAGTTGCTATTCAAACACTTATATAAGCTTCGGACGTGAAACTAAATTCTTTCTCCCATACCTATACTGGGAAAACTAAGTGCGGCAACATACCTGTATTAGTACCCCAAATTATAGTATGTCAAATAGGATATCCTGGCTTCAGCGCTATAAAAATTAAAAATTCTTATGTCTGAAATTTTTCTTAACTTCCATCACAACAACAGAATTCTTGAGTTTTGATTGGTTGTCGTCATAACAATTGAAATTCTCAAACTTAAGAAAATTTTCCTTTTGTGGCGCTGAAGCCTGATTTTAGATGGACCGATATATTTGTACAGAGTGTAACCCTGACGTTATTATATAAAATATTCGCACTTCTAATCTATCAGCATTCACGTGGAATTTTTAAATACAATTATGAAGAACAGAAAAGATTTTAGACAAAAGTGAAAATAATGTATTTTGCACATTGCGTTTAATAGTGTTATACGAGACCAACTGCATAAACTGAACATGCACAGGTCTCAAAATGACACCATATTTCCATGTTATGTAATAAATCAATTTTCCATATAATTTTATTTCTAGCACATGTTACTGTAGACCATAGTTAAGAATGGTTTATAGGTATATAAAATGTCGCCACAATAAATTCAAAAGTGGAACCAATAATATACGTATTACTAATGTTTCCTGCTCTCTCGAAGTAATAATGAAAACAATAAGAAAGCTGTGCCTTCATACTTATATACAAAAGTTGCGAAAGAAAGAAGAACCACATGGTCTGAGGATATGATTGCATGACACGTTTATTTTTACTGAGGATGCCAACATTTTCTGGTAATCCATGTAAACAGTGTATAGTGAAGTCAAGATGTTTTGTTCTGATTCTACATTTTTTATCTTGACCATCTTGTACATGGCTTCAGATGTTCATTTTTAGATCTAACACTCAAGAAATGCTTTTACAGATGAAAATGATCGCAATTATTATTGAAACAGTATAACATTCTTCCAGTTAAAATCAACAAATAATTTCTTTGATACATGGGTAATGAAATATACATTTTCCCGTACATGACAATTTTATTTTAAGATTACTATTTTCTGAAAATAACCTGAAGAATTTATTATAGAACAGGTTTTATAAAACATGATATGAATAAATTTTCAATTTTACGTAAAACAACGAGTTGACAACACATGTACCAAAAATAGAAAGGACTGTTTGACTTGAAGCTGAAAAATGCGGTGCACGTATGCACCAATCACAACAGGATCTTCTAACAAAGACATAAACGTACTTCAGAAATTAATTTGTCATCATAAACAAGCATACTGAGTACAAATTGATATGACAGGTGATAATATATATAACACTACCAGAAGATATTGTAGTTAGTATAGTACAAATGACCAGTGGGCGGTTCATCACCTCCCTTAATCTTTCACGCATTACCTGTTGAATATTTCTGCGCCGTATCGAAGTATTAAACGACAACAAAGTGGAATAGCTTCATATTGTTGTTGCTTACCGTAAAATCATGTGCACTCTGATATACGATTGTTCAGTGAAAAAAATATTGACATTTCCATCAAAATTTGGAACATGATCACAAAAGACATCAATTGTCGACTTGAAATTCATTTTTAAATTTAGTTTGAAAATATGGGGTTTCTATTGCAATTTCAAAAATCAACCCAATTTATGTCTATGGGGCTAGTAATTTCGGCAAAATTTCAGTGAATTAAAAGATGTAAGCTTTTGAATTTTTATCTCAGTAGAAATAAATGTACGTTTTTCAGTTGGTTATGAATTGACTTATTCTAATGGTCCATTCTGGGTATCTTTGTGAGGCATCTTAGTGTGCAAATAGTTTAGGTTGATTTAGATTGACAGATTTGACTAAATAGAAGTCGACCTGGACGTATTTCAACTGCTATTACTTCTATAAAAATTGTCTTTATTTTTAATTTAAAACACATTAGTTCCCTCTGTGGATGGGCGTGCATTTATAAAAAATGAATACCATTTTTTTAATTTTGGGATATATGTCCCTTGCCCTAGAATTATAACCAAATGTACTGTATTTAATTTTAAGGGAAACTTTCCTATCTTTCTATATCGTACATTAATGCGTACCCTCCTCATTGTTCTACAGCAATATGCTTGATTTTATTGGCAGTATTAAAAAAACCGGGAAATAAATTCGTGATGAAAACATATCTCGAAATAAATTTTACACGTTACAAAGTCAAACAAACAGTACCATAAAAATAGTATAGATTATCTTTTACCTTAGGGCTTGGTTACACACGATAAACTGATACTCTGCAGTAAATTAAAAAGTTTGTCATCCTTTGTCACCCATGGGAAATCAACAGGACTGTATGGAGGAGACATTAGCCATAACGTTCTAATTAGGAAAAACTTGTTTTTCAGAATTCTTTTTTCCAGTTTATGAATACGGTGATATTGATAGTATTTTCAATTTTAATCAGAAAACATATTTCAAGATACACTGTACCACGAGACATAAATACCAGGGTAATTTTGATATTTGTACATATTTCATTTATTGTACAATTTGTAAAATTATATGTTGAAATTAATCTACACCCTTAATACACCTTAATAATGCAGTCATACTCAATGTGTATATTTTACTGGCACAAAACATTTCACGTAATTTCAAAAGCTATAGTCAGGCAGACCTATCTCTGAAGCAATCGACTCACTTCGTTCGAATTCGCTACCTTGCCAATGGAGATACGCGATTCCGGATCCTAGGGTTGGAGATTGATTTATTGTAACCTCTGCTGCCCTCGATTTTACCAAAGGATAACCTCCTTGTCAATGTGAAGGAATATTATCCCAGATGTTCATATTTTAAAGTTCTCCCGGATATGGGACTACTTTGGTGACGCTAAGGCAACTTGTTAGTGGGCGTAATGTGGAAAATTCCTGGAGAAGTCACAAATTAATCAACTGGCAAACCTCAAACAGTAATCGACCAGTCGGTCAAATTAGAATCTCCATTAGACCAGTAGGGATTCAAAACAATTGTCTCTGTTAAAACTAACGAATTGCCGAGTAACAAATATATGTTCAGCAAAGTCTCTGAAAAAAATATAAATTGCGTTCAGTGCTTGCCTTTTCATCATCCGGTGAAGAATATGAGTGGTTTGTTCTTCAGCCCGAGAAGTACGTATATAATTATTTATGTGAAAATGTAGTCCTTTCTTTGAATAGAACGAAATGCTATATCCCGTACATTAGAAAAGATGTAAAAAAATAAAAATTCCTTAAATTTTATGCGAGTCAATTTGATATTTTGGCGTAAAAAATGCAGACATGATGCAGGTAGTTTTTCCTCTTTATCAAATGATCAGTTACGGGCAGGCTTCGTCTGAAAGTTAATGTTTCCGGTTTATAAACAAAATATGGAGCAGCAAATTTTTAACTGGGAAATGTCTTTGTATTTCTCGAAACGAATTGAGCTATATTCTTAAGAGAATAATCCCTACAAAGAATATTATACAAGTCTTCATTTTATTGTATGTTATGTGTATAGCTAAATCGCAATAGTTTGGTCAATCATTGAAATAATGTTCAAATTAATTCTGGCGATCCCGACCGTGACAGACAGTTCATTATTATAGATAAATAAAGTCTGATTTGACTATTTGTTTAAATGTATAACATCATCAATTGCAATTTCTGCTCTCCTTCTAGTCTTAATTAGGTGATTCTACTATTTGAGAGACAAATGTCATCAAAAATTAGAAATTTGTTGACTTTGGCAAATAGGTCTCTTTCAGATAAAGAATTGCGGAAATTAATTTTCTAATCACTGTTCTTTGAATGTTGCGAGTTCACGACAATTTGTTTGACTTTCCCGTGGAAAAATATCCAAATTTTCAAAGATAATACCGAAAGATAGTAAAAGTCTGGAAATTATTAAGCTCAGTCACGTATGGGAAACTAGAAGTTTGAAAGAAGACACGGCTTCGGAAGAATATTGGTATCCGGCGCTAATGATTTGTAATTAAGACGACCAATTAAACATATAATAAAATCCAAATTATTACTGCGTGTACGATATAAGGGTAAAACTATGAATATAAACGTATCACAAATCAGAACTAGCATGACAGCAAATCGATATCAGTGTATTTCAAAGCTGACCAGTAGTGAACACCTGGATCAATTCTTTCAGACCTACTGTAATCAACCCAGTTCTGTGTTGTTTCGTACATGAAATTGTAAGACACAAATCTGTTCGCGGAATTATTCTTGAAATATTGTTGAAGTGCTTATAGTTTACTTTATATTGGTAACAACTTCGGTTCTACAAGACTTAAACTGTTTCAATTTATCTTTAACTTGTCTTATAGTTGAGAGGTCCAGATATCCAACAGTGTTAGTGATGCATCAGTATTGTTACACCATGAATATTAATGAATTCCAATGTATAAGACAATTTTTCTTTAAGAATATTTCACCCATCATTCGTTTAAGTTTTTATCATGTTTTGCATATTAACTGTGTTTTATATCTTCATTCTTCTTCTATTTAGAGACTTACACTTATTTTATACTCTTGACCGCTAAAGCACTATAAATACGTCAGTTATGTTATTACAAGTAAATTAAAAAAAATAATATACAGAAAAATAAATAAATAAATAAATGGAGAAATAAAAAAAACCTCCAGACTGGATATTCCTGAAACACAGAGTTGTTAATAGCGCAAAAGAAGGTGACCGAGAAAAGTAAGCGGTTTGAACGGTGCCCGGACAACAACCAGATTAGTTGTAACCCGAATAATCCAGTCGGTATATTCCGCTGATCCTCGATTACTACATTAAAGGAGAAAATCGGAGACGGAGGGGCTTCAATTATTCGAGTTAGAGGTTAGTTGTTGCAATATTATATTGTATGTGGTTGTATTTTTTCATTTTTGTGCGTTAGGTTTTTTTTCATTGATTGTTTCTTCGATTTAAAAACTATGCATATACCGGTTCTTTGCTGAAATGGAAACATGCATCAATTTAACTTCAAATGAAACTTACTCAGTATTTCTTATATCTAAAGACAATAAATGAAAGTTTCACTTCTATTTCTGAAACTAATGCATTGCAATAAAGAATAGAAGCTGATACACGATCTAAAACCAATGCAAAGACAAACCTCAGAAACTAAAATACAAAAGTAACCAATAGTCAAATATAAAACGAAACTACTGAAAACAAACGACCCCAAAGCTATCAACAACTCAAACATATACCATTACGAAACTGCTGAAAACAAACGACACACAATTAAAAACAAACACCCACACATATATACACAAGTGTATTAGACACATGCAAAAAGGCCAACACAAAAGCGGAAGGTTTAATAGAAGCCAAGAAGTTTATAAACCCAAAACAAAATTGAAAAAAAACGAGCTGACAACCAGTCCGTACACGGAATACCTTTCAGGCAACCAGCCACCCTGCACGAGAAATCGAATTATAAAAAAATTCTACAATGATATCTGACAAAACTAAGGTATAGCACGATGTTCGATAGTTAGATATCAGAAACAAAACAAACAAACAATAATAAAGACATATATACATATATATATATATATATATAATATTCCAAAAAAATCTGCTAACGAAGCATAGTTTATTTCCCAAATCTGAAATTATTTCAAAAGTAAGTAGTACTGATTTCAAAGACACTTTAAAACCAGCAATCACTTCCATAGAATAGAAAGTATTTCTAAAAAATAAAATGTCTTGTGCGTGCTTGACTGCTTTATTTAGGGTTAATTAAATAAAAAAAACAAATTTCATTATGATACTCAATAACCTGTGCAGATAGGCAAAAACATTGCTGAAAATGGTTAACATTACAGCATCGATTTATATAAACTGTGTTGGTCATTTGCTTAATATACAGACACCAGATAGGTATGAACGTATATTCTCTTGAGTTTAAGTTTACATTAATTTTCGAATGTCCTTTAGTCATACTCAGATTCACCACAGATTAACAAATGGCGTGGCATCAAGTTGCAAAATAAAAATGCCACAATTATTTTTTATCCTTTTATGTTTAGAATAATTGTATTATGATGCTGGTAATAAAGAAAAATGTGAAAATATCAAGGAAAGTCTGAAAAATTATAACAACAGATGGTTGAGCATCCTGTCAGGCTCAGGGACATGTTGTCTTGTTATCGCGTTAATCTCGTTCCGTAGCAGACGACAATGTCCATGGTAAAAAACTCACCTATTTTCAGACTTCCAAGACATAAACAATGAAAGCATATCGCATGTCAAAAGAGATAGTAAAAAAATCATAAAATTAATTAAACTATTTTGCCAGATATGGCAATCATTTTGAAATAAATTTGAGTCATGGGACAATATTTTGAAACACGAAAGAGTGTGAAATTCATAACTGCACGCGAAGCTAAATTTCATCACATAATTAATCATTTAATGGATGTTTCAATTTGATTAAATTGGTAAAATATGTTTAATGTCATCCTATCATCTTGTCCTCGCTGATTGATACTTCGGTATACATTTTACCACAAGATTGGAACAATTTCAAAAAGTCTAGACAACGTGACTAACACAACATTGCACGGCCCCCTTTTTGAAATCGTTAATGTCCAAAATCTTATCTTGTTTAAGGCTTACATTTCCAGTCTGACAAAAAAATTTGCAAAGTAACTTACAACAGCTCTATAGAAGAAAGCCTTTGCTGGACGCCATGGCCACCTTGTAGGGTTTGTTAAGCCTCGCTAAAATTCATGCTGGATGACCGAAAAATTCGGCAGTCTTGACTTTTTTCATGAACATTATACACATAAAATCTGAAATATTCTTAAGTTGACTTAAAACGTAAGATTGTACGACTACATTCACTGAATGCAGAAAACTACATGTCACTATTAAGTAACCACGTTTACTACTCTTTATATTCATGGAAAGGCTGTTTAAAAAAATAAGATGGGTACAAAATGGGAAAAAATCACTGTATAAAAGATACTATTACAAGCTTTGCTTTGGTATATGTATTGTCAACTAGTTGTATTGTCGTTCCAATTATTATTCACTGAAGAGTACATGTGTATATGATATTACTGCAATAGACGTACGCGACTACATTTCCACTGTACTTTTGAAATGTTTGTTTTTTGTTATATTTGATACGGTAAAGATTAAACTTTTTTTAACAAAAAATGGAACAGAAACTGAAAATAGCACAAAGTTATAAAAATATTGAGCTTATATGGAAATTATAATCAAAAGAGTGTGTTAAAATTATTTGAATTTTGAACAAAGCCACACAAAGTCTTTACGTGGATAATTACGCCTTTTTAAAGGTGCTGTGCACAAAAACAGGTTACTGCCATTGTTTACTGTAATTACAGATTTCTGGGTATTTAAGCTGGAGTATTTTTAATAAAAAATTTAAGTATTTTATTCCCTGACAATAGATTGTGTAAGGAGATGTTTGGTGACGAACAAGGCATGTAATTGATCACAAAGTATAGGAGGTATAATTATAGTGATCAGGGTACTAACTCAGGTTTAAACACGTGTCTCTGGCAAGGTAATACGGCTTAGTCTGTTTGTTCAATTCTAAAGCTAGACATATTCCGGATACCTGTTAAGAAAAACCGTATTGGATTCTTTAATTTGACACTTGTCACGTGATCTCCATCCAGCCTCGTGTTTCATCGAGTGATTTGTAATGTCCTGACAGATGGTCGAACTTAACCTTAAAACTAAGAAGTGTAGAAATGGCGATTGTTATCCGACCCCCGGAGAACACAAGAGATAAAACAATCGCTATCATTATTGCTTTAACATGTATTTGATATCAGAACACAATTGATTTTCAACTACGAACAAAACCTTCAATTACGCAATTAGAACTGAATCAAAACGCTCTTGACAGAAACACGACTGGCTAAATACGGTTATAATTTGATAATAGTCATTCTATATAAGTATTTTTTTCGTCTTGCCCACCTAACGAAATTATCAGGACCATGTTATAGTAGTAGGGCCATAAGAACTGATAGTGATCATGTGGGTTCTATAAAAACTTCAAATTCTCTCGAGAATATCAAAGTACTAGATTTCACCGTCGTTGTGAATATATAAAATAATGTAAAAATTGTAATTTTAATACGAATTAGAAATGCCTTTCTTTCTTGAAGTAATACATCATTTTTTAGTGTCAAAGTTGGAAAGTGAACGAAATGTAATATTTATCATACCGAAACAAATATGAACAAAACAGCTAAAACCAAAAATCAATTCAACAAAAAAAATATATTAAAATTCGACAAGGCCTTAGCATTCAAACAATAACTTTGAAAGCAACTTTTTTAAGATTACGTATAATGCCAAAGAAATAAAAACATTACCAAAAGTAAATAAGAGCATCATATGCACATGTCTCACCAGTAGTACTCGATAGCAAATATTGGATATCCAAAACAAATTTGGCAACTGGGAAACTAGCATATGGGACTTTCATTAGGGTACTCCTAAAGGGAGGAAAAGCAAAACAAGTTAGAATTACTGTACATTTTAAACAATTACCACGGTTTGTATGCTGAATAAAGAATTCAAGTAGATTTAAACATTCAAATTGAAGGCTACCTTTTGAACCCCTTAGCCTGTATTCGCTCTTACAGGCTGAGGGATTCAAAACTACCATTCGTTTCCTTGGCCTTGCGTACCTATCTTCATTATCTACTGTACTTCTGCTAAACATTTTTTTTCAGTGCCACAAATAATGCGAATCTGATCTTAATTCTCATAACATGAACGCAGAAATTCCACATTTGGTGTATGGATTCTAAACTGTTATACCTAATATTTTTCTAAATGCATGTGTTCTGGTTTTTATTGTGTAGTTATTCAACATACAGTATGAAAATGCAAATTAAAACCAAGTACGATGAAACACATTTTTTCTACTGAGCAAATCATTAAAGGGATATGGACGAAAAAGGTATTTGATATACTTAAATCGCCTTTAATTTTAATGCTGAAAGGTATGTTAACTCATGGATGAATGAGTTCGATAGGTGACTCTTCTACATATCCATGTTTGGATAGCCACGCAAATCCAGTACCTTATCCGGCTAGCTATACAGATAGACTTTAGTTGAAGATCGCAAATAATCCTCCAAATAAACTAGCAAGTTTTGATCTGACGATTCGATATTCTATACAAAAAAAGGGCAATTAAAAAAATTCATAATATTTCTAAAATTTTGCAATATCAACCTGAACTTGCAGTCAAGTTTATTGGACAGATTTTTCAAGAGGGTCATTTTGAAATTTACGTATTTACCGATCGGTCTATTTAACGCACCACAAATGCCGACTGTACATGCATATCGGATATATATATATCTCAGATTATACGGTATTCCAGAGCTTGTGCTTCCTATCAGGATTTTCTTTAAAGAAGGTTGCTGCTTACAAGGAACTTACTGAACCAAGGGTTCCTGGTGGTAAAGTTGAAGTTATCACTTCGAAAGTTTTACGGTCGCCATCACAATTTAGTCGACCGTTACGGAATATCTGCATCACAAATGAC
>JAOXYJ010000034.1:4257482-4268702 GCA_028566555.1 Lithophaga nigra
CTGATTTGAGAGGCTGTTGTATGTATATTTACCCCCTTGTATTCCTAAAATTATTTGGTGATCTAGAATACCAGATTTATTCTTATTAAATAAGTAATTTATTTATTTTATCTATTTATGATATTGGAAGTCGTGGTTGATTTGCTGTTTGAAATATAGCATAAATCACAGTGGTATACAAATACTACATAACTGAAGCTGGTGCATGAAAATGGGATGTGCACCTTCATAAAATGTTTGAACTTCAGTAGATATTATGGGTTTATTACACAGAAAAAAACTAAAAATATGTTTTGTACCTGAAATGAAAATTGACATCCACAAAAATTACCTTCCCAGAGACACTTCCTGTGGAACACAAAATATTCCTAAACTTAAAATATGCTGGACTCATTTGTCTTGGTGTAATTTGGGGTTTCATGATCCAATGGTCTTGGTAGATAGCCACATCATTGCAGCATATTAGCTCCGAGATGTGTATTTTTACCCAGATATAGAGTGGTAGTCAGGATGAATGTGCATTAAACTTCTACCTCATAGGGTAAAAATTCTCAGTAACTTGTTGCAGAATGGTGGTTTTATCAGCGTAATGCTGGAATCGCTGCTTATAAATGTGGTTGTAACAGTATAGCTGATATTGTAGAAATTTGGTCAGTATTAGGTGTGGCACTTATCTATTTTTTAAGAACAATGTGTAATAAAGTGACGTTAAAGTGTTATTTTAACTGAAATGTCATAACATTTCAACTCTGAAAAGTACAAGACTTGCCATTTACAGAAAACACTGAAAAGTACAAATCATTTGCCTGTGTGTTGAATATTTCAACATGGGTATAGCAAATATAAATAATACTCGGTCAGTGATGTACAGAAAGGAAAATATTTTACTATGTGTACTGGTGCACAACATAATTCACCAGCTATAGGTCTAATGAGTATGGCATGCCATCTAAAACTATACTTTGTTTCTTTGTTATATAAAAAATGGCACATTATGTACTTTTAATTTAGGAAAGGTGCAGTTACCGGAATATGAACTTTCCTAAATAAGAATATTTCACACATTTTACTTGTAAGTTTGATAATGATTTTATCACCTACAGTAATGAAGGCAGGTGATTTTATCTTATAATCAATTTCTTGCATTTATTACAAAATTCTGTGTATTGTCCATTTTTGTCTTTTTTCTGCAAAAACAATGACTGATTTTAGCATCTTCAAAGTAATCTGGTTCAGAAATCGAAGGTTTCAGACTGCTTGGTAAGATTTTGGTAATCTGCGTTTGTTTGCAAATGCATAATTATATTCTTTTAATTTGAAAATATATGCTTTTAGCAGCATAAAATAACTGAGAATGGTCCAAAATTTACGAAAAAAATTATTTTAACTTTTATATTTTTCTTCTTTCAGTTTTGAGGACTCAAACAGCAATGGGGTACCGTCCATGGCCAGTGTCTACCGTCCGATGGACATTTCTCCCGAAATGGGGTCACAGAAATCACGGAAAAATAAGGAAGACAAATATTGTGGAGTGTGCGGTGACAAAGCCTTAGGTTACAACTTTGATGCCATTTCTTGTGAATCTTGTAAAGCCTTTTTCAGACGAAATGCCCCAAAAGGTTTGGTAAGTAAAATGTATACACTTTTATTTGTGCTATTTATATTCCAAAGTGAAAAAACAGCTTAAAACATTCAGAAATCCACAGGAGCAGGAACTAGCCATTGTTGGTGTACTCACTTTTGCTGAGCTCTGTAATAGATATCTTGTTTTGCTCATAACAGTGTTAGGAAATGCAGTAACAAATAACTTGTTAGGTAGCTCAATAACAGATATTGTGTTTTGTTTATAGCAATGTGAGGTATCTCAATAACAGATATCATGTTTTGTTTATAGCAATGTGAAGTATCTCAATAACAGATACCATGTTTTGTTTATAGCAATGTGAGGTATCTCAATAACAGATATCATGTTTTGTTTATAGCAATGTGAGGTATCTCAGTAACAGATATCATGTTTTGTTGATAATGGTGTTAGGGAACTCAACAGACATCATGTTTTCTTGATAACAGTGTTAGGGAGCTTAAAATAACCAATATCATGTTTTAACATTGTTAGGGAACTCAATAACAAATATCATGTTTTGCTCATAACAGTGTTAGGGAACTCAATAACAGATACCATGTTTTGCTTATAACAGTGTAAGGGAACACAGTAACAGATACCATGTTTTGCTTATAACAGTGTTAGGGAACTCAATAACAGATACCATGTTTTGCTTATAACAGTGTTAGGGAACTCAATAACAGATACCATGTTTTGCTCATAACAGTGTTAGGGAACACAGTAACAGATACCATGTTTTGCTTATAACAGTGTAAGGGAACACAGTAACAGATATCATGTTCTGCTTATAACAGTGTAAGGGAACTCAATAACAGATATCATGTTTTGCTTATAACAATATTAGGAAACTCAATAACAGATATCATGTTTTGCTTATAACAATGTTAGGGAATTCATAACAGATATATCATGTTTTACTTATAACAGTGTTATGGAACTCAGTAACAGATATCATGTTTTCCTTATAACAGTGTTAGGGAACCCATTAACAGATATCATGTTCTGCTTATAACATTGTTAGGGAACTCAGTAATAGATATCATGTTTTATTGACAACAGTTTTAGGGAACTCAATAACAGATATCATGTTTTGCTTATAACAATGTGAGGGAACACAGTAACAGTTGTCAAGTTTTTTGCTTGGGAACTCAGTAGCAGATATCAAGTTTGGATTATAACAGTGTTAAGGAACGCAGTAACAGATATCAAGTTTTGCTTATAAGTGTTAGGAACTTGACAGACATCATGTTCTGCTTATAACAGTATTAGGGAACTGGAAAGACATCGTGTTTTGCTTATAAAAGTGTTAGGGAACTCAACAGACATTCTGTTTTGCTTATAACAGTGTAAGGGAAATCAGAACCTGTCACAATTATTTAAATGAGCCAGAATTCCACCACCCAAAAGCTATTAATGAACTTTACATAAAAATGATACAAAATTCCTGATACCTCTTTACCTATTACTGGAATGCCAGATATTCCTACAAAAACATTTAAATTGGCTAACAACATACACTTGTCAATTGTATATTTATGTAGTGCTAACAGTATAATCATGTGATGTCTGCACTTGGATATTCTGTAACATCATTTGGAAAGAGGAAAGAGAGAAAAACAATAAATATGTGATACTTTCTCTCTGGCTTCAAATTTGAGTCTTCATGGATTATAGACACTAATTTTCTGGTAACAGCTTTTGAAGCCTGTGATTGTATCTTCTAGCTTTCAGATTAAGGATGTAGTTTTCCTTTTCATGTGCCATTGGGAGTAGACCACCATTCTCGTCTGAAATAAGGCCAGAATATTTATCCCCTCACTCAATGAAGTTGGTATGGGGATATAGCGTATCGTCCATCTATCCATTTGTCCCGGTTAACCTTTTGGTTCAGGTCCCTGATACTATACATCAAATACCAAAGAAACTTCCTAAGTAGATAGACATTGGATAGTAATGCATGTAGGCGAGGGGATTAGCTGTTGTTTCTGACTGCCATTTCTTTATTTTGATTTTCTAACTTTGAGACTACTGAGTGTTAGACGGACTGATCAAGCCTTTTGAATGGCAGACATAAGAGATCTGGTCAGCTTACATCTGTATCATCAGTGATGGCATAAGCTTTCAAAACTGTAACCATGTCTGGTCATGGCAATAATGTGTAATGTAGAATAAAATGGTGTTGCTTTAAACCATACCTGCCATTGTGTAGGTCTGTAAGGGAGACTCCCACAGATGTAAGATGAAAAAAATCAAAATTTTATCCCCCAGGTCTCCCAGAATCTCCCCACTTGTCACAATTTTTTTTATTACTATTTCTTTGTTTATGCCTGATAATCACAAAGTAATTATTTCAAATTTGAGAATTTGAAAGGTGACCTTTCTGAGCTCAGCTAAACTGGTTCATCTGTTACAGTGATGCCTAAAATAGAAAAGATACTATTTGATAATGTTTTTATTTTGAAGCAGGAAATATTTCATGGTTAGGAAAGGCTCTTGCTTCTAATGGTACAGGGTTTTACGACACAAAAGTACTTTTAAATACAACATACTCAATGTATATAAAGCCATCTTGTATCCTCTAGAGAAAAACACATTAACACAGAAATGAGAAGGTGAACTTTTTTGCAATAAATACTATTGTAAAGATATTTACTTAAGTGTGATACAATTGATGGTAGTAGGGTTTTGTTGTCAGTTCAAGATTAATATTTAGATAATCTTGAGCAGATTTAGAAATCGCCTGCAGCAGAAGGGCTAGGACAAACACCAGTAATAATTACCGAGTTGACAATGGTCGATTTTTTTACTGGTTCTGAGTAAATATAAGGTTGAAATATTCGTCAACGACTGCAATTATGAAAAATAGTTGTGCACAGTGTCAATATTTGTTATAAAATTGCAGGTCTTACAAAGGGGGGTTCCTGCTTAAATGTAATCGAATTCTTTTGATCTTAAAAATTTGAAGACATATTGAATCATGAATTGAAGGTAGTCATGGATAGAAAGCTTTTTTTTTACAAGAAGTATATCGTTGAAGTGTCTCATTGTGTTGAATAAACTTGAAACTTGACAGAAATTACAGATAAATAATTAAAAAGATTTGTCTGTCGTGATCATAAAAGATAAAGCACAAAAAGCTCTCTGACTGCAGATTTAAGTGACTAAATTGAAATAAATAAATTCTTGACAATGATACAGCAAGTTGCAAGGCCGCCTACACTTAAAGCTGAGAAAAAAATAGCCTTTGGCAGTTAGAGGGAGAGTTAAATAATATCCACAATTATTGAAAACGCCCACCATCTCATGCCAGCATACTTCCCAATTCCCCTATCCCCACCCCAAACCACACAGTCACCAGCCACATGGAGTCAATACTCCAAATTTCTCTGGAAATCTGTTAGAAAATGCAGATAGGTATGAGATTAGAGAAAACAGAAATTCAAAGTATCACATTTGAATATGTCTTAAATAAACTCAAATCATGATTATTCTATCTTCTGAATTTGATGTCCTGTTTTAGTGGGAAAAGAATTCTAAATTTTAACTTCTGAAAATACTATCAAACCATTTTTCTTTTATATTCAAATAGACTGTAACACTGTATAACATTTGGCCTGAGTTAAATGTAAATTAATTGTGTAAAAGACCATATTAAGCAGCTATAAATTGGCTAATGTCTCTTGTCATTGGAGTTTTACTACAATATAATTATAAAGTTGGTGTTGTGTACATGTGTTGATTGCATGATGAAAACCTATTTGTAGGATGTCGTGGTGGGTATTTCTAAAACCTTCGCCTGTATAAGTTTAATTTGGTGACATTTCAGAACTGACCAAGATATTAATGCCAGTCATATAAAAAAAAACGACAGCTTTATAAGTTGTATAATCTTTCAAAAGTCATGTGTAAATGTAATTTATAAAGTTGATAGAACAGTAGCAAATTGCAGACCAGTCCTAAATAGGCAAAATAAAAATAAAACTACAGTGTGCCCTATACCATACGATGGGCAGTATGTTGTAGATAACGTCTCAGAAGAACAAGAGAAAATTGTCTTGTCTATGATATACATACTAGTGAGTGAATGAAAGAGCTGTCTGTGCGTGCACCAATATCAGCCAGGTATTTTGTTGGCAAGAAGAAGTTTGAACCAGCTCAACTGAATGAGTTCTGACTGATAACTGGTTGAATGTAGCTCATAGAAATATTGTTTGCCAAAAGATGGTGAACCAAGCTCTGCCAAACAAATTTTACACAGAGTTGTACCCAGCTAGTCCAAATAATATTTTGATGAAGAAACAAATGTAACCAACTCTTTAGACCAGTACAAATTGTCTGCTATTAAGATATTAAATAGACAGTTACCCAGCTCAACCAATCATTTTTGGCAGATAGTTGTATCAAGAAATGTTAGGTATGTTATGTTTCAAGGGGATACATCTTGAAACACAGGGTATGGCAAATGAATATAAAGCAGTTTAGAATAATTTAAATGTTTTTTTCAACAAATAGAAAACTGAATCCAAGTTCAAAAATAAAATGGACTTACAAAAAAGTTGGCTAGCATGTTTTTTTTTATTGTGTGTGTGTGTTTTTGGTTTTTTGGGGGGCTGGTTTCAGACACAACATTGTCATTGCATATATTTTTTTTTCTAGAAATGAACCTGATTAACTTGTTTATCAATTTTACATAAACATGCACATAGTCTTGTGAACATGCAATAAGTTAGTCAAGTGGGTATTTTTTTGTTATTATTATGCAATAATTTAATTATTACATATAAATATACTAAGTAGCAAAAACAATCTAATTATCATAGAATGTAATTGGTATTGTAATACTTAGAGGAAAGTACTTCAGGAAAGATTCCTACAAGAAAAGTTAATATATAGAGCTTTTCTAAGAGTATCTCATTGTATGCAGCTGATTGCAAACATTTTGAATTTTTCATCAGTACTTCAGTACATTTCGACTACTTGGAACACTGAGAAAAGTAGTGGTTTACATGAATTTTTTTTCTATATTATTTAAAATAGTTTTTAAAACCCCACAATCATCATTTAGAAGGACCTGAACGGTTTTTTAAACATATTTCCAAAACACAAAACATTGCAGTAGAAAAAGATTCAATATTTAAATTTAAAAATAAAAAATATTTGAACACTGAAATATAGTAATATGAATGTGGAGATGTCAATTTACCAATAACATCCATCGTGTGATCACCTAACTTTTATTCCCAGATTCATAATTTTTGCATGTATCACATGGTTGGATAAATGCGATGAAAATGGAACTGTTGGAAATTTTTGCCAAGTAATCTATACCGTATTGACAGTTTTATGCAAGTTTCAATCATACACAATTAGAAAGAAAGTTGTAATTATCTCCGACTGTGTCTTGTGCCGAGTTGACTGGCAAATCGATACCCACTACAATCATTAAATACCAATCACGTTGATTTTCTGATATAATTAATAAGTTTTTAACTTGAATTATGAATTAGTATTTTCTGTCTATGCACGAGGCTGTGAACATTTTAACGATTTTTTATGTGTATTAATGCTAAACCTAATTTAGGATCAGTAGGCAAGGATGTATTACAATGAGATAACATAAAAATAGATGAATTTGAAATGTTAATTTCAGTTGTTGATTTAAATGTGTTGACACCTGTCACATGTGTATGATTGATTACTAAAACCATGCAGCGTACTGTGATGTTAGTATGTGCCAGAACATTACCACTATCGCATAAAGAAAATTATATTTTAATGGAAATTTTATTATTATGTACCATACATAAATTACAATGCACTTTGAATTATTTTCTTAAAGTACATTATATTCTTCAATTTTTTACTGTCTTTTTTTTCAATTGATTCAAATTTAGTGGTTTGTGAAAGAGTTAACTCCCTTTACTTTAGTAAGTTAGTTATGACCTACATTAACAGGACACTTGTGACAATAAAATGTCTTAACAGAATGTCCATAGAGATTAAAAAATTTATATCAGACCTGTCCATGAATGATAAAATTAAGCCAGTCTGTTTTTAAAAAGATATTGGTGAGAACACTATGAGGAAATTGCTGTTTGAGATGTTTCCTACCATAAAGTTCTATTGAAGCACCAGTAAATACAGCATACACCAGTCAATTTTTTTGTCCAGTAACACTCAGTTATATTTAGTTTAGTGCAGCTCTATGGATGGAAACACCAGTCAACCATTTTCTCGAATAGCAGTTTCTCCATAGTGGAGAACAAAGTAATTGTCTGCACTACTGCTATAAGAATCTATAATATCTACATTTAGAAAACATGCATGAAAACAAAATGTAGAAAGTGCTTTTCACTGAGCATTGACAGGAACATGTGAAAATAAATATCAGAACAAAAGTGGTCTAATTAGTTTTTGCATAAAATACAATGGACAAAATTGGTCAAAAATGTCTTTACATAACAAAAAAAACCAGAAACCGTCAATTTACAGACATAGGAACAATACCATGCCAAAAAGGCATTCATGTTATACAGAGAATTTATTGAAAAAAAATCCTGAAAAGTGTAAAAGACATCCATGAATGCAAGAGCATTAAACTATATTTGTCAGATGCTGTGACAAAAAATTTATAAACAGAATTTAAAAACTACAGTATTATTTGCAGTAATAAAATATTTAATAATTTTCTGCTGTATTTTGCAGGACTATTTCAAATGCCCTTATGAAGAAAAATGTAAAATGGACGTTTCAAATAGAAGATTCTGTAAAAGATGTAGACTGAGGAAGTGTTTTGAAATAGGAATGAGAAAGGAATACATCTTGACAGAGGAAGAAAAAACGAGAAAACGGCAGAGGATAGAGGAGAATAGGTAATGTCATAGTCTTTTGTAATATATGAATCTCTTACGGTATTTCATAGATTACAAGTGTCATTTGGGGCCAGGGTGGCTGCTGACTGATAACCACAAGCCTAACACTGCTGTCCTGGGTTCCATATCCTGCTCACCCTGCTCCAATACGTCTGGTAGTTACAGAATAGCTGAAAATTGCTGAAAGTGAGGAGAAACCCTGACAACCCAACCCACAAGTGTCATTTTGGTCAATATAAGAGGTTTTTAGTTCATTGGCAATTCCAGTAAAATTAAGATTTTACAGGACAACATACACTGTCCTGGTTACATATGCAGCATAGAAAAGAATTGTTTTGCAGATAATTTCAAAGTTTCAGACATTATTGGTTGCTGAAGAATGCAACATAGGTTAACAACAGCTACATAATGTACAAATTATTGGGAAGTCGATTACAAATGTAGGTCAGATTTCTATACCTGACAGGCAACCAGTATGTTCCACCAACTGGTACATGACGTCATAAGATGACACGTACATACAGAACTTTTTTCTTAAGCAACTAATTCAAAACTTGCTGATTAATGAATGTAAAAATTATTTTTTAAAAATTTATTTTGCAACAGACTACACACTTTATGCCACATCAGTGTTCCATATTTCTGTCAAGACCGAAAGAAATTTAAATGCACCATTTAATGCAGATTACATTTGAAGATTTGAATTAAAAAAAAAAACATTTTCATATGCCTTCAGTTATAAAAATACTTTACTTTTTGAAGGCCATCTGCATCTGTGAAATGATAAATACTCCGACACATTATAATTACCTGGTAAGCACACACTGTGAAATATAAAATTAATGATGCATTTGTTGCATATATTTAAGTTATCCATATAAACAGGCAAATCTGCTGCATATTACACTTGTATGATAGTACAGTAATGTGCCATAATATAGGGTTATTGCATGAAGTTTGGTAAATATTGTTCCGAGAAGAATATTATTTTGCACGAGCTTGAGAGTGCAAATAATATTCTGCGAGGGACAATATTTACCAATATTCATGCAATAACCCTTTTATTGTATAGCAAGTCTCTTAAAATTACAAAATGAAGCATTTTTGTCATTGATGACGTAACATTTTTGGAGCTATATTTGCACATAATGCAGTTTGTCCGACAACAAGGGGCTAGTCTGTAGTTCTTAGTAGACCATGTTAAGGTGTTATATTGTTATCTCTTTAGCTTATCAACAAGATCCTGTGTATTTATTTTTGAATTATAATACAAAATTGACGTCTTTCAATCAATAGAGAAAATTAGTATGCTCTCTAAACAACGATGATCATAGCAGTGTTGTTCTTTCCTTACTCAAAGTATTCTGTTATTGCTTCAAGTTTAAGCATTTGTTTCCTTGTAAACAATGTTTTAACCAAGACACTGAATTGTCCTCTTGACCTAATTGTTCAAAAGTCTCTAAAATATATTTTAATTACATAACTTGTTCCATTCACATTCCAAAGCACTTCACTTCTTGTCATTAACATCTACAATCGTCGGCAGAGTAAGCATCTCCTGCTATGCTAGCATCACCCGACGTGCGATTTCTTGTCATGTCCAGTAATAGTCAGATCCGGGAATAGTCAAATTCTGGAATGTAGGACTCAGGTTTTCTATCCATGGTGAAAATATCCCTTATATGGAACATAGACACTTTGGAGTGTTTCACTAGTTCGTGGTGACGGCCTAAAAACTTTAATCTTAATGTCTCAAATCTCCTTTAAGCAACTTTCCCGTCAATAGTTTATCTCGTTAAAAAAACATAGTAGCTTGAACAAGCCCTAGCGTATCATATCATTTGTAACACGTACGTTGGAGCAGCTGGTACATGTATACTGCTGCTCAAGACAGGGAAATTTACTTTAGGAAAATTAAATTCGTTTCTTTTATCATAGATCCTGGAGCTAAAGCAACCACAAGGAGCTCCACAAGGAGCGCATGATACGCCAGTCTACGGCAATATCTCATTTATGTGTAAAACTCTGCTATACCAACATGTTTGGTCTGTCAGTGTTTGCATTCAGAAAATGATCCATTTTTCTTTCTAAAACAACGTTTGAATTGTTTCAAAAATCGATCCCAGTTTGCATCTTTAGACATCAAACACATGCCGCAAAGTGTTAAAACTTTAAATATAATCGTTTTAAGCAAGCTTTTGTTGTTATGGGACAAATGTTTTTACCAAATTAAGTTCCATATATAACTGCAGTGACAATAGCAAAAATTTCTAAAATCAAATCGAAGCTTTCCGTTATCAATCCTGATACATGTGAAAATTTCAAAAGAAGCAGTTGAAGCAAACACTAGTCGTACTGCGACAGTACTCAAAAACCATTATTTCATCAAACCATGTCCACAAATCTGCAATGGTACATGTAGTAGAAAAAAAAATGTAAAAAGTAAAAGGAAGCTTGGTTTCATTGTATAGTTTTCCAAATCAGAAAAAGACAACTCTATCTCTCAAAACCTTATTCCTCAATAAATCAAGTCCAATAACTCTGACAATTTAAATGTTTATATGATATCAGGATCTATTTCTGATTGGTAAAGAATTTTTAAACCGATTGGGGCGTGCTTGTGTCGTTTCAGAGTAATGAGAACACACTGGGAACAACAAAACAGAAATATACGATAAACGTTCTATTAAAAAAACTGAATTGATTAATCATAATAATTTTCCT
>JAOXYJ010000034.1:4450128-4460204 GCA_028566555.1 Lithophaga nigra
TTATTTTGAATCTCAATGGCCGCAAGATTTCACGACATTTTGCCAAGCTGCTAATCTCTTGTATTATATGTCTCTGATTTTATGTATGAAGGGGGCAACGTATCCAATGGCTACATGTATATACGTTTCTTTTCTTAATTGTTAAATAAAGGTTCTGAAATGTTCTCATTCAGTGTTAAGTTTGAATTAGAGTGAAAATAACTTTGTGTTTTTGTTTCGTTTAAATTTAGTCGCCTGTTTTTGTTTTGTTTAAATTTAGATTTTCTTTGGTTAATTTTTTTTCCGGTTTTGCACCTTTTCCGTCTATGTTTTGTCCAATCATATGCTCCAAAGGGAAGGTATCACAATATTTATATTTAGAATTAGAAAAATATTTTTTAACGAGAACTTGTCAAATAATAAGCAATTCGCTAATGTATATTAAAACATTCATGTCAAAGAAGGTTGTATAATACCACCCAACATGTGTATTCTGTAATGACACGCGACAATATATAACCGGAAACAGTATTACATTCGTTGCTCTTGACACGCTCCCTAGCACTAACTTTTGTGCTCAGACCCAACATGGCCGCGCTAGTGGAAGGCCAGCAGTACGGGCTCTCTTCCAATTTTTCTCCGCACGACCAAAAAACGGTCGTTCAAGTTAAACTAACGGACTCAGCACTTAGAGCAATAGAAGAATATTTAAAATTGAAGGTAAAAATTACATGTTTTACTGAGAAAATTCTTAAAATTTTCCGTACAAATATGGTGTTGGCAGTGGAAAATTGCAAACTCAACATTTTTCTCTGTAGATTATATTCACGTATTTCATATTGATTTTGGTCTTCTTATAATCTATTGATGAAATATTTAGGAAGCTAACTATATATTCTAAGAATTTTAATTCATGGTAACCAGAAATCAACTGAACTGGTGCTGTTTTCTCCTTACCATATGTGGAGCCATTGGCACTTCACAAGTGAAGTGTTCTGTATTTAGATACGAGAAAGTGGAATTTGTAGTAATATATTTAGTTACTTAAACAATATAAGTCTTGCAACTGAATTTCTATAAATTATTTTGAATTTCATATAGATATTTTGTTTATAGTGATAGGACACTTGCTGTTGTCTGGCAACATATGTTTAATGTACATTGGCTCATGTTACCATTTGATTACAAGATATTTGTGTCAGTATTTTCATATTTTTGGTTTCACATGCAATTTGGCTTCAGGTACTGAATTCTTCAGTTAATCCTTCAATCACATGAACTTTTACTATATATTAAGAAGGCAAAGAAACACTAGGTGAAATAGTGTATTATAGACAAGGAGAATTTTTTTTACATTTAATATTTTGATCTAATGACAAGTAGCTAGGAAACAAGTAGATTAATGTTTGAGGCCATCTGTGTAGAAGACATATATCCTTATTTTCACGTAGTACAAATATAGCTAGGTTGGTACCTAACATCAAATCATTACCACTGGGCCATATCCAGAAAATTCTAAAAAGGGGTGGGGGTCCATATACAAACTTCAAAAAAGGTGGAGTTCCATTCCAAAAAAAGTTTTTTTTTATCCTTTTTCAGCTTTCTAAGGCCAAGTAAAAATACATGTGTGGTTCTGGTTACCCGACCGACCCTAACATTTTTATCACTAAAATGAAGAAAAAAAGTTAATTAGATCACCATTAACATTTCATAAAAGCTTCAATTCATATAACCGCTGAACTCTGTTGTTAAAATTTAATCAAATCGACCAAAGCTGTGTTGATCGTCATCAGTTTCTAGATCTGTTTGCAAAAATGGCGGCCTCTGGTTACATGACATTTGTAAACCCGAACTGGACTTTGTTAAAACACAATCTCTTTCTGGATTATGACGACAAAGAAGAAAAAATGTTTAAAAATTAAAAAATGTTTCCGACCTACCAACCCTGATTTTTGTCAGTATGTAACTGGGACCACATATATTACTTTGCTTGGCCTAACAAAAAGTGGGAACCTCCACTCCTTGGATCTGCCAATGAATACCAGTTATTTTCTTCAAATGTGTAGATAACTATAGCCATATAGAAACCAGTGATGTACATGTAATACAGATAACCAATTATTCATTTCTATTATGAAAGTACCTATAGAAAAAAATAAATGAAAGTTTTTACACGATGAAATCAAGCGTGATAAAGCATATCATTAACTACAAAATGCCAATATACAAAAATGTAAGGAGATCAAAATTTGTTGATAATAAATTTCACTTTTACATCAGATGTAAAATCTAAAAGCTACACCATTATAAATCAGTTTTGAATATTTTTTCTTCACAGATTATGTCATTTGGACTAGATACATGTATGTGCAATTTTTTAGCCTTGACAGTTTTGCAACTTTTTCTTAAAGCTGTTTTTTTCTGAAAATTATGTCAGTTTCTCTGATAAAAATAGGTTATAAATTTTACAATTGTTGCAATAAATTCAAAATTTGTTTGGAATAATGAAAATATATGCAGTTTTATATTACTCATTTATTGCAATTATATTTTTTGTATAACAGTAGACCCAATCTTGGCAGCTTAGAGAAAAATTATTGTAAAGTTGATCATTGAATTCAGCTTTTCATTCTGAAGTTCAATGTAACACCATCTTAGAACACAGATTCTATATGACAGCAGAATATTGTTAATTCATTAATGAAGGGTACAATATAGGGAATGGCACAAATGTACTGAAATCAGTTAAGTCCAGACTGCACTTTACAAGTGATATGTTCATCTAGAATTCTACCTTTACACACACAGGTAACTCGTGTAACAGGACTTGCTTACCCTTACGGAGCACCTGATGTTGCTCCTGGTTGTTTATGGCCGTTTGTATTGTCCTAGCTTTAGTTTTTTTGGTGGTATGTTTTTGCTTGGTTCCTTCTTTGGATTTGATTCTTTATTGATTGTGTCTTTGGGGTATGTGTTTGATTCTATATTGATAACGGTCTTGTCTTGTCTTCTGGATATATGATATAGTGAACTTCTGTAATGTTCCTGTTCTATATTACAGAGTGATTATCATACAGTATGTTTATAAACCTGATGAATAATACCTTAATAGACTAATGATAACAAGATGACAAATACATGTTTATTATAGTAATGTTCCTGTATTGTCACAGAAATTCCAAATGACCATTCACACCTTTGGCAAATGTGCTAAAAGTAAAAAGCCTATAATCAGTGACCTATAATCACAGTGTGAATTCTCTGCATCTTTTACTTGTAGTTGTATACAGTGAACAGAGATTCATTCCATAGATATACCATGCGGACTTGGTGTGTCTGTTTAAAATAGACACACCAAGTCTGAATGATATATCTATTTTACATCCCAGCAGCTACATGTATATAATAAAGCTGTATAACTGAACTACATCGTTAGAATAAAGAAAATTTGTATAAATCTTTCATCCACATAAAAACACTGTTTATATATTATGTATATCCAATATGGAACCTCAAATAAAATGTTTATAGGTTTAAATTTTCCATTGGATTTGCACTGGACGTTAAACAAACAACAATCAGTCAATCAATACATGTAGATTGGATTTGCGTGGAAAGCGTGGTCTAGTGGTAAGACATATGATCAGTATGGACATAGGACCAGTATGCTAAGGGTGCCAAGTTCGATTCTCAATACTACCCTTTAGAAATCTGTGATTTTTACTTGTTTCTAATGTTTTCACTTTAATTTCTAAGTTAAAATTTGAGAATTGTTGTCAGTAAAAATTGAATTACACTAAATTAGACAACAAAAGACACCCAACCGGATAATTTGACAGGGGTGATCCGGCTTAGATCACCCCTGTTACAACAAAAAAGCCGGGATTGAAATAACATCAATATTAAATAAACATTTTGATTCGAACTGACACAAACTTTAAAGAAGTACGTGTGTATATCGTGGCAATTCTTTACAAAAAAATAAGATATGTGTAACGTTCTTTATCTTCTAAATCCAGTTACAGAATGAACATTGAAAGTAATTGGAACATTAGATCGGAAAAGTGTGTGATCTTTCATTTGAACATCAAAGTGGAAAAGTAAATATTCTTATAGTAAATTTTCTTATTTGAAAAGTGAAAAATACACATATTTATTCTCTATTATTTTTACCTCGCTGAAAGCACTTATGAAACCACAGTGATTATTTACATCAGATTTTAGTGTAATAATAGTATATAGTTACTCAGCATTTAAAATGGTAGATTGACCTTTTGTATTTACAGTTGTTGAGTTGATCTGACAGATATCTACTCAATATTCAGTCACCATAATCTACCTTTCTGGCGAAAATCAATAGATCGTAAATCAGAAATATATAATCACATGTCAGTTATAAGATGAAATAGTATAGAATCTGTTAAATATGTCTATTTTGGAGTAATCATCGAGAAGGTCAAACATAGGCAAACACTTTGACTTCTGCCAGTTGCAAGAACTCCTGTCCTCTGATCATCATCTTCACATACCGACCATAGTTTTCTTGCTCACATTTGAACAACAGATGCTCACCAGTACGACCAGGTCCTTTGTAATGCACACACAATGACATATCCATCAGGGATGGTCCAACAGTAATATCCAAATCATGGAGACGCTCACCTATTAACATAAATTCACACGATCAATATCTTGGCCGTAATCAGCAATCAACCATAAAAAATATTTCACACACGTCATATATTAACTCCGATTGGCCTTTACTTACGATATCTAATAAAATTAGCCAAAAGTGTATTTTTCTACATCCGGTCAACATTCCAGTGGAAACTGTTGCCATACTTGCCGACCTGTTTTTATATTCTTATGAAGGATAATTTATCGAAGAACCTTTAAAAGATAAGAAAAACAAAAGTTGGTCGAAATCCCGTAATTTCGCATTCAGATATACAGACGTAGTTCTCTAAATTTGGCGCTTACTTACATCGGATCTATCCATGGCAAATGAATACGAAATTAAGGACACAATAGAAACAACACGGTGTGCCTCCTACCCAGATAATTTACCTTAATATTGACAAAAATGGAATCCAAGGTCTATGAAAAGAGACGACTTTTACTTCCTTATAGTATATTTTCCTTTCTTGATCAGCATAATACCAGATTTCCCTGTGTAAAGCGTGTTTTTGATACATTGTATATGATACGATACGCTACAGCCTGTTCATGATACAGTGACTTTTTGACATGTATTAACTGTTAACAGGAAAGTTGGTTAAGCAAACTTTGAGACAAACATTAAAGTATTACCTCCGTAAATTTTATAACGTCGCCGCGAGGTGGTGAAAAACTTCAAAGTGTCTATGTCCATGTTACGTTATAATATCTTTTCGTGGATAGACCAGCTGGGCCCCACGTTCCAGGACTATCACTCCGTACCGGACTTTACATAATATAGTACACTGGTGATGGTAGCATACCGGGAAATATCGACGGACCTGGACTCACTCCTTTAGAAGTGTGCTCCGTTTGTCTTCGTTTTATTTCGGATTTGCCATTTGATTCATGTATTTATGAGTTTTGATGTCTGATTGGTATTTGCTGCTTGTTCTTTTTTCATATGCAATAAATTGACAATACTAGAATTTAGATATAAATTATGAATTTGAATGTTTAAATTGTTTGAAATAAAGCATTCAAATTTTTGCATTATGCGCTCAGTGAAAATAAACTTTTAAAGAAATAACAATCTATGATACCAAATTTAGAGCACAATATGCGCATTTCGACAAACTATGTCTCATCAGTTGTGCTCGAGGTCTAAATTATGGAAAACCATAACAACATCGTCATCATGAACGTTTCGGTTTACTTGTTATATGTGGAAGGTAAGAACTATAAAAATAATGTTATTAAATAAACAACAAGGGCAGAAAGAAATAAAAACATTTTCTAAATTGAGCTCTATTATTTTTCACTTAGACCTGCCCGGCTACCGTAGAGTGCCAGGTGTATACAAAGTTATGATGGCCACCCCTTAGGGGCTTAAGTTATTGCAGTTATCATTGACTTCCTTACAGATATTGTCCTTTGGAATGTACATATAAGTAAGATAGAAAGGTAGTTGCTAGCTTTGAATCGGTCTCCTGTCTTGAATATACCAGTGACATTGGCGTTTATCCAGTTTTTCGGGAAATCAACAGAATCGAAGGTCTTCTGGCAAAGCATTGTTAATAGAATTGCTAATTTCTCTGATACGATTGTCAAAATTCTTGCTGTTATATCTGAATCACGTATTTTTTTATTGCGATTATTTGTCGTTAGCAGTTTTAAGAAATCTTCTTTGTTGATGGAAATTTCTGACATTATCCGTTGTTGTTTTTGCATTCGTTCCGACTACTGCTTATTCTTACCTTCATCAGGCATTTTATATTTCCTTATATGTTGGCCTTTTGGTTTGCTCGATTTGTTAAATTCATCCTGTGAATATCCCATCGGGATCCTTAGCATTGGATCCTAAAGGGTGACTTTTCCTTGTTACTGATTTTTAATTCCTATCAGCCCATTATTTGTTATTTTTGTTCCTTTTCAGTAGTTTCTCTAGAAAATTTTTTGTCACCATTGACGTTTTGTTTTTGAAAGCTGAATAAAAAAAAATTCATCAACAGTAGAAGGTTAAGCTTGAAATTTAAATTCTTGTTCATATCTGTTATCCAAAAGTATTTCAGAATGCTATCATTGACGGCTGAAAGGTATGATCAATTGTTATTTGATGATTTTTTTCTCTATTCGTTTGTTTTTTCGGGTTTGTGGGGGCGATTTTTATATTTCTGTTCAGTTAGCCGTCAACAAGATTCTGCAAATTCCGCTAGTGATGGTATTTGCGCGGTTTAATGTAGCTTATTGACTTGAGTCTCGTAACCGATGATAGATCTAGAGTACCGGTATTTGCACATGCAACTTGTTCTGATTGGTTTTGTTGCAAGTTGATATAAGAATATACATTTTATGCTAATGTTAATTAATTATGAACATCTCACTTTTTTACACATTCTTCGGTCAATCTATACCAGCTAGCTATATACAGACTGGAGTATCCACTTAGTTGAAGGTGGCCTCTTATACATGTCAGACTATACTTTATAAAATAGTTCTTCATCATTGATGATATAGTGCCACGATATAAAGAATTTTTGATTCTTATACTTTTTATAATTTTTGCTTAGTATGATCTTTTATATGTTTTTCGATATTACCAAACACTCCTCTCTTATTTGATCCTTTCTGTCTGTGCTTTCCCCTGGGATATTTTAATTTATGACTAAGTCAGTCTGTGAATCCCTTAAGTGACTTGATTTAGTAACAATATTCTTAGTGGTACATTGTGTAAGCTGACTTTCTTGTAAAGGAAAGCGATCCCTTGAAAGGTGGTGAAATAGAGCAAATAATACCCAAAACTTAGCTGACAGCAATAGTACGTACCCAAAACATTGCGACTGCATACAAAGAGCAATGAAATGGCCACCAACATATCAAGCCCCGAAAAACCAGAACAATGCAAGACATTGGCATTGAAGACTTGACCCTCAATGTCATGGTTCAGGTATGACCAATTAACTATCATATTTGAGTTGTAATTTTTCTCAAAAATTACTGCCTACTTAAACATAAATTTGAGAAAAAGTTTCTCAATAAAAAACTGGAACCTTGGAAAAACTATCAAAAAAATAGAAATCCAGGTGAGAAGTCTCAGTCATCTTCTGAATCATCATTCATTTAAGACTTTTATTGTACATTGATGTATACACGCAAACGTGTTGCCGCTTAATTGTTGTATCACAACACTATTTCTGAGCTTCTGATTTAATTGTTGGTATGAGTTTGATAATTTGTTTGATCTCACAAATTACTGGTATTTCATGGCTTGTGATATTTTATTTAAGCAAACAAATGACGTATTTGGCTTAACACAATAGATATTTACACTTCCAAACCTTACTACGCTGAATTGTTGTTGTTAATTTACTTATACTAAGTGATCGGAACTTTATGTGTCCGACATTTAATGGAGGGGTAATGTATAACCAACACAAATTGGTTTTGATATTTGTAACACCATACTGATCTAACTGAGTATTTTTTTGCTCAAATAACTCTTACCACTACAAACACAGTAAATAGATTCATTGGAACTATTTATCACTAGTTGTTTTAGTGATAGAAAATTCATATTGCACACATCCAGTTTGGGGATTATATCAAAGAGACGGTGTATTCGATAAATTCGAAATATCTGAGATATATTTCATATTCAAGGAGACGTAGTCCTTCAATTTCTTTCAATATCTCTTTATTAATGTTAGCATTAGTCGTGTGATAATTTTTGATAATTCAATTAAATATATTTGTTAAATGTTTGTGGTAATTTGACGCTAACAGAATGTTAAAATGTGATGTTTTTCATATTAAGAACAAAATTTTGAAAATACTTATCAAATAAGAGTTCTCAGATTACTCAATTTTTAAGCAGGGGAGGTAATCAAACTATATGAATTATAGTTGATACCTTCAATTTTTACTGCATATTATAAAATATCGAGGGTAAAAGTACGGGTACCTCCAAGTCTCTTTTTCTTTAGAGAGCCACATCTTTTGAACAAAATATATTCAAGTGTTCAAGCATATCTGTTTATCGCTTTTATTTATTGCTACAAAAGTAACTGTCACGATTTTCAATATAGAATCAATTAGCATCTAGGAGCACAGATTACTTCTTATCACACATTATTTTGGGAAACAGGGGAATCATATATTTGGAACTTGAATTATTAATGTGTATAAAAATCTTACTTTACATATAACATATAAGTTTGAAAAAAAATGATTTCGTTTGAAGTAGTGGTCAGCTTTAATTGAATAATACTAAGTGATCACACTTAGCTTTTTTTAAACGTTTTATCACATATACTTTACACCAGTACCTGTACATATCTTCATTTTGAATAGAGTCTTAGTTCCTTTGATCTTTCATCTCTATGAGGTCTTTTTACATGTACATGTATATATGACAAAATGACAAGTTTAATGCAGTAGATGCATATAGCAATAACATGTATTCCCCCGTACTGCTAATATTGGGTAGCCAAACAAAACTAATCTATTTGTTATATGTAATCCGTACGAAGATAAAAAAAAGACGAGTCATAAAAAGGAAGAAATTTGGATTTGGAAAGATCAGTAATAAATTACATCATAAGGACCTGCATTATTCCTTTTTCCAAAATAAAGAAATAATACAAAAGCAGGAAATACAACGAGGCGTTATATCATAACATCGTACAGAAACTAAATAACAAAAAGTAAAATCCGTTATAGGTATTTGTTATTTTTCCTTATCCCTATTCAATGTGGGAAAACGCATAGTAAAGTAACCTGCACCTACAGTGACCGAGCTGTCAACTGGGGTAAACACAGTAAAGAAAAAGGACGGTACGTTATTAACAAAAGAAGATCAAAAAGTGCTCAGATCTACTGTCACCCTGGCTTAGGCAATCATAAGGCATACCAGTACACGAGTATTAAATGTGGAACATATTCAGCCTTCCGGACCATCTGATCTCACTCCTTGTTTTAATGGGAGTTTGAATTGTGTCTATTTTTCCTTCACGTTTGTGCTTTATTCCCTCGTTGTAATGTGAGAGACCATTGTGGATTTAAAGTTTATTTTCATACAAAATGTAATACTACACCTAATTAGTTTGGTGTTGCGTTTCAGTGTGTGTTCCGGTTATTTAAAAGTATTCAAACCTTAACATTAAAATCAGGATGTTAAGCAGTGTCGTCTACGACGATTTCAGATTACTGGTATGGAATGTCATTTCCTTCGTGGTGTATTGTTTCCGTTACATCAGGCAGCTACTGCAAATACAATACTAGGTTAACGTTGATGAAAAATTATCTTTCATAACTAGGATTTTTGCTTATATATTGTGTGAGACCGTTGCGTAATTATTTCGTCTCATCTTCATAAAATTACTGAAAAATTGTAACATTTTAAAATATATAATCCTTATACAGGCGAAAAAAAGAGCCAATAC
>JAOXYJ010000037.1:56460-68881 GCA_028566555.1 Lithophaga nigra
CAAATACTGAGCAGCATAACCAGAATATAACCTTATCTATTTTGATAAATTTCAGTTCAAATGTTCATTTTGTAAGATTTTTTACTGTAAAACCCTTTCTACAAGAGTAATATTGAGTATGATTTTCAATTAAAAATTTGCATTATACTTTATTATAACATCCTGTATTTGTTCCAGTACAGCTATATCCCTCTATAGAACCCTTTGTGTAGTTGTGACCTTAATGTCAGTTAAGCTTCCGTGTCGATGAAATTTTAGAGAATCTCTCTGTGTAAAGATATGTATTTGATCAGACGACATACTAAGTATAAGGACTTGCAGTATCAAATTTCAAAATGTAAAAAATCAAAAAGTGTACAGGGTCAAAAGTTGATAGACAAATTTTGATTTAGCTGATAACTTTTTTGTCTGCATCAAATGTGAAGGGACAAATTTTGATTTAGTTGAAAGTCTTTTGTACCACGACGCATGCAGAGGGACAAATTTCAATATAGTTGAAGAAGTTTTTGTACCCGTTAAAAGTGAAGGTACACATATCGATTGAACGTCCGCAGTTACGTCCAAGTTTCAATTTATTCGGAACTATACAAGATATGTTCATGAAACTTGACAGGATATTCAAGTAAATTAGAAATATACCAAGTGGGCAATCTGCGAAGAAACTCACTAACTGAAAACTATTGCGTACAGTCAAAAAAGTGAATAAACCACTGTAATTTCAAACAAGATATTTAACATGTGACAAAATATTGTCACATTCTACTGAATTTAAACGTGTTAGGTATCGCACCAATGTGAAAACAACATAAAATATCAATTTTCATCAAATTTTAAGCACAAATTCGACAGTAAGTCACTAAAAGGCCAGTTTTCTTTTCTTTATTGCAGCAGTTGATCGATAAAAAGAATATCCGTACAAAGTTAAGATAATGCCATATTAAGCCTTAAAACGGAAAATAAAGAATGCTTATTTTGATAATAAAGTTGCTGATCAAATAAGCATATCTTGTTTATTCCTCACGAAGAATGGGACAGCTCACTAATACTGAAAATACCGTGACCAGTGATCCCATAGGGTACATAGTGTAAGTTGAAGATTACTGTCGAATTGCTGAATGGTCCATTTAGTCGAGGAATACTTAAAGAGAAAGTGTCACTTATAGCAAATACGCAGTAACAACCAATTAAAAAAGGAAAATGGAAAAACCTAAATATCCCTTTACCCTTGAAAAATAGATGAAAGTCGTTAGTCAAGAAAGTAGCTCAGATTCAAGTACCAAACCATAAATATAACATATCAGCATCTTAACTCTTTGGTAAAGTTGCATGCAAATGGTAAAAACGTATTTTTGCTTCCAAAAATTTATTGAAAAATGTTCAATCTTCGAATTATAAAACGCTTTCATGTCTCAATAAATCAAATGCCTGATCATTCTATTGTCAACTCTCCTCGTCGTCCAAAGGACTGTACTGAATCGACATTTATACCTTTTCTTTGACCGTTCACTGTTGGGATGATCTTATTGTCTTTTTCCGCTGACTGATATTACAGGTAAACAGTATCCATACACTTTATGTTCGATGGACTGATTATACTTCTAAGATTTCCGTGAGATATAATAATGCATTGACTTCCAGTTCTAAATTAATAACAACTATTTAAAGGATACATCATCGAAAAAAAATAAACCAATCCAGGTAAAAAGCTGTCTGCGCAAGCGGACAAGTAACCTCGTCAATGTAAACACAAAACTTACTGACTTTCAATTCAGCTCTCGAAGAGTTTACATGCTTTTGGAAAAAAATAATTTTTTTCTTACCTTATTATTAATGACTAGTGCTCAGTTAAGAGACCCGCCACCGGGTCTTGCTACTCCAAGTCGGACTGGAAACGAATTAGCTGATATTCCCTTTGGGGTCAATAATGAGAACGGTCGTACATCCGCTATGGCGGAAGGTACAACGGGTTCTTCCCGTTTGGTAGTTGAGTCTATAGACTCTTCAAATATTACTAGGAATGAAGCTGGTGCTTCGAATGAAGAAATGTCCATTTTTAAGACCATACTGAAGATGAAACAAACAATCGGTGGTCTGAAAGTCAAATTCAAGGTCACAGTGGTATGCCTGACACACAAGCCCGGAAACGGTAAGGATCATCTGGTTCCAGCTACAAAGGCTAGGTACGTCAGTAAAGTTTCTTCAGATTCTAAAAGCAGCAGTGAAAGTAGTTCTAGCTCTAGTTCGGATAGTTCCTTTTTTCTGAAGAGGAGAATTTTGTTCCAAAACCTGACAAAAGCACTGCAAAAATCAAAATTCCTAAAAATGTCATTAAATATTGTGAAGTATGCAACTAAGGGTGTTGACAAAAACTGGGCAAGACATTATTAATAACTGGCCTGTTCCAGATTCGAAAAGTCTTAAAGGGCTGAAAGTAGATAGATTCTTTAAAAAGAATTATTTTAAGGGGGAAAAGTGGAACGCTAAGCTTGAATCTTGCATACTTTTGCAAAAGTTAAGCCTAATCAGCTTAGGATTTTAGACCCACTTAGACAGAAAGTGATAGGATTAAGAAGTTGGGAGAAGGCATGGATCCCTCCGATGTTATTCAGTTCGTACAAAGAGCTATTGTCTTGACGCGAAATGCCCATTTTGTTTTCAACTCTGAACGTAGGAGGGCAATCATGGCCAAAACTATGCCAGATAACGCTGATCTCCTCTCAGAAAAGAAGTGAAGAAAAGCCCTTTCCAAATCTAAAATGGACCTTTTTGATCGTAAATTTCTAAAATTCCTTGCTAAGGAAAGTAAGAATGATAAACTGTTGAGAGACCGTCTTGTTCCCAGTTTCAACAAGAGGTCCGGTAAATCTGGATATAAAGGTTCTTTCAAAAAAGTTAATAAGAATGATAATCCGGTTTTTTTTTCAGAGTAGACCTGCAAACAGCCTGTAGTTTGCAGGCCGGAGACAGAATCCCCTTTAGGGGGACGTGTATGTCATTCCTTAAGGAACTGGGAAGCCATAACTCAAGACAAATTGGTTCTACAGTCAGTACAGGGAATCCATTTAGATCTAATCAACACCAGTTCAAACAAAATTGTCCAATCTATCATGTTTCAGCAAACAGGATCAGATTTTGATAGGCAAAGAGATAATGATTTTGTTAGAAAAAAAGCTATATCTCAGTCAGTAATGACCAAAGATACTTTTATAAGCAACATTTTCCTTGTACCCCAAAAAGGAGAAGAAATGAGACCAGTAATAAATTTGAAAAGTCTGGACGTTTTTCTGAAATACAATCATTTAAAGATGGAGGGCATATACATTTATTGAAATATTTGCTAATAAGAAACGAGTGGATGTTGAAGATAGATCTGAAACAGGCGTACCTGACCCTAGCTATATCAGTACATCACAGAAAATATCTAAATTTTTTGTTGGAGTGGAAAAATTATGGAATTTAGTTCTCTCCCATTTGGGATAGCCATTGCCCCACCTCAGTTTACCAAAATCCTAAAGGTTCCGGAAGCTTTGCTCAGGAGGTTAGGAATACGTCTAATAATTTACTTAGACGATATACTTTTAATGAATCAGTCCAAACAAGAGTAAATGATGGATTTGTCAACAGTTGTAAATCTGTTTCAAGGGTTAGGTTTCCTGATCAACGAAGAGAAATCGGTCTTTCAGCCGACCCAGTCAATAGAATTTTTGGGTTTTACAATCGATTCTGTATCAATGACTCTTGCCCTTCCAATGGGAAAAGTGTTGAAAATTATAGCCAGTTGCAAAGTCTGTTGAAGGCAGACAGAGTGTCTGCCAGAAACCTGGTTCAAATTATAGGACATTTAACTGCAACAAATCAAGCAGTCTTACCAGCCCCCCTACATTACAGGAGTCTTCAGATGCTGAAAACAAAGGCCCTACATGTGGGGGTCATTACGATCATCAAGTATACTTGAATCAAGAGGCAAAATCAGAATTGATGAGGTGGATTGCAAAATTGGAAGTATGGAAGGAAGAGCTCTGATTCACCCTGACCCTTTCATTGCGATCCAGTCAGATGCAAGTCTGTCCTGTTGGGGAGCTTGTTGTCAAAACATGAAAATCGGAGGTCCCTGGATGTAAAACAAAAAACGTTTTCATATAAAGCAGTTGGAACTAAAAGTAGCATTTCTAGCTCTAAAAGCTTTAACAGAAAAACACGTTCTTATGCAATTAGACAACAAGACAGTCGCGGCCTATATCAACAAAATAGGTGGGACTCTGTCAAAACCGCTGACGTCATTAGCAAGTCAAATTTGGGACTATTGTTTCCAAAAACACCTGATCATAACAGCTGAGTACATTCCCGAGAAATGCCATTCCACTGCAGACGGGGAAAGCAGACATTTTTCAGACAACAACAGTTGGAAACTGAATCCCCACCTTTTAAAAAATCTGATGAACCTATCTGGCCATTGCAATGTGGACCTGTTTGCAGAGAGGTCCAATGCACAGCTGAACTGTTACTTCAGCTGAAAACCAGACCCTCATGCAGAGGCAGTAGATGCTCCAACAAAGTTGGAAAGTGATAAAAGGGTATGCTTTCCCACTATTCTGTCTGATAGGGGTGTGCTTATCGAAAGTGAGGCAGGAGAAGCCAGATTCTCATAGTGACTCCAACTTTGCAGTCATAACCCTGGTATCCAACGATTCTAAAGATGTTAGTAGATTATCCTGTATTAATACCGATCAATTACAAAACTCTGATGTCTCCAACCCAGGAGATACACCCCCTTATACAGAACAATACTCTCTGTCTGGCAGGATGGAAGGTCTCATGAGATCCTATGTAACAATGTGACTTTCTCAACAAATTACAGATCTACTCCTTGGGTCCTGGAAAACAGCCACAAAGTCAGCTTACGATAGTGAGTGGAAGAAATAGCTGGTGTATCTCGAGGGAAATTAATCCCTTTTCAGCACCTTTGGTCTCTGTCCTAGACTTTCTTGCATGCATGTTTCATGAGGGATTTCAGTACAGAACCATTAATGTACATAGATCAGCGATTTCTTCAGTTCTACCATATATAGATGGTTTACCTGTAGGTCAGACTCCTTTGGTTATGCAATTGCTAAGAGGTATTTTACAGAAAAATCCGCCTCTACCTAAATACCAATATTCTTGGGACCTGGATTTGGTTTTAAAATATCTTTCAAAGTTACCAGCTAATAAATCTTTACCTTTGAATCTGCTTGGGAAAAAATTAGCCATTTTGTTCGCAGTGGTTGCTCCCAAAAGAGTATCTGAAATAGCTAGATTTGATCAGCGGTTTATGCTTAAAAGAAATAACTCGGTCAAATTTACTTTACCTAGGCTTTCTAAAACGCAAACAGACTGTAAAAACATGTCCGTACAATATTACAGTTTTCAAAAGAAGAAACTGTGTGTGGTTTCATGTTTACTTGAATACGAGAAAAGGACAGTTCACACAAGACCAGATTAACCTAATGAACCGGACCCGTTATTGCGTATGGTCAAAAGCCTTACAAAGGTATCTCTTCTCAAACTGCCAGTAACTGGACAAAATGTATAATGAAGGAGTCTGGGGTAGACATTTCTTCTTTTCAAGCTCATTCATGCCGAATGGTTTCAACAAGTAAAGCTGCTGAAAATGTCTTTAATTTAGAGGACATATTGTCAATGGCAGATTGGTCGAATTCAAATACTTTTCGTAAATTTAATTACAGATCTGAAGATAGGAATCTTTTGCTGGAAAAAGTATAACGATGATAAGTGTCGGCTTTAAACGTGCATTATTATATCTCATGGAAATCTTATGAGATTTTATGTGGGCGCAAAGCGCCCGAAATGAAATCTTGATTACATGACAAGATGGAAGCGAGATATAATAATGTATTTCCCTTCCTTACCCACCCTTTTGTATAATTCTGATTTTTTCCCCCAACTTTAATCATTTTTTATCATTCTGTTTTACCTTTCTCATTTCAGAGAGACTGAAGGACCAGGAGTGTCTGGTGTATTTGCCTTGAATGGTTGTAATTCTAATGGAGTGTAACTTTTTTGGATGGACCTTTTCTGTTATGTTGATACTGTGTGATACAGTCTGATGAAGAGAACTTTTCCAGACAATTTAATTGGACAGTTTAGAGACTTTTTTGGATGGATTCTATTTCCATTATAGTGTTACTGTGTGATACTGTCTGATGAAAAGAACTTATGCTGGGCAATATTGACTGTTTTTGCTAACAACCTTACTGTGTACATGTCAAAGTTATTATTGTATATGATAATTAAAATTTTTCATGTCTCATAGTTTGTTTTTGCTTATTTGCTTATATGCTCGCCTCACTGGAAGTCAGTAAGATGGGTGTTTACATTGACGAGGTTACCTGTTCGCTTGCGCAGACAGGGTTTTACCTGGATTAGTTTATTATTCTTTGGGGGCTGTTTTCTTTAAATAGCTGTTATTAATTTAGAATTGGAAGTCAATGCATTATTATACCTCACTTCAATCTTATCATATAGTCAATATTTCATTTCGGGCTCTTCGCGCCCTCATAAAATTTCTATTTTTGCAAGAAATTACATTTTTCTTATGTGTGCACCTTTAAAGCATATTTAAAATGTAAGCGGCATATTTTAATTAGTTCCCTGATACTTGACAAAACTAATTTGAAGTTTTTGTCTATCTGACGATTAAAAGGTTATCTTAAATTTTCTGTTTTCTAATCGAAATATTATTATTTTAATGTCAACCAAAAGGATCGCAGGTACATGTATTAAAAATAGAACTAGATTGTTGTTTAAAACGAAGTTAGCAATCTTTCGGTTTTATCATAGCGAGAACAAATTATGTTATATGGTGTATGTGTAATGAGTGCTCTGTATTAAACATTACTTACGTATGGAAGTGTTTAACATATAACGCTAACAACTGAATATCCTTGGTTAGACTGTGTACTAAACCCGGAATCATTACTTGACTCGAAGTCAACAACTATTTGTTTTAACCACTGAATGTTGTATCGTTAGGGACGAAAATGCCACAAATAGCAATTGAACTGCCCAGGTTTTTAATCCCAATCTCCTTAACTCTTAGCAAGCACATAACCTAAGTCATCTGCATGTGAAAGGCCCTGATGGTCTAAAACCTTAAACATTATTGCTATTTAAAATGTTCTACAGTGTTTGAGGAAAGAAAAATCGTAAATTACAGAATAAGAGTTGAGATGTGTTGTAGGCTTCAGAATTTTTATATCAACTTACCTTCTTCAGTACTCAACTAATAATGAACACGTATTCTGTCCTTTACCCAATTTTCCTGACAGCCAGGTTTGAAAAAAGAGTTCTTAGCATGAATTTAATATAGAATTTTACACCTCACACGGAATAGATTCGTTAATTAATATGGGAGGCTGGCCATTATAAAACAAGTTTAACGCCACAACTGTCAATGCCTGCACCTAGCCAGGAATAGAAACAGTAACCTCATTACTTCCTACGCATGTTTCTCTCAGAATCTCATTTCATTTTTTTTTCAATTTCCTTTTGATGGGAAGATTTTAGGGACGAAAATAGATCAGAATCTTGGTCATAGGGATCAGTTCTCATTTACGTTGTCCTCCTTGCTTTGGTTTACTCCAAATCAATAGGGTAATCCACAAGGATTATAGAATATCTGCACGAATTTATCAACACTGGGGTTTTGAAACAATTCAAATATCCTTAAAACTTCCAGAATATTCTAATCTTGTCATTTGGATAATGTTGTTGAAAGAGAAAGTTTTACTATGATCTAGTTACTGCAGTTTTATTGTAAAATTATAAATTCAGATTCGGAAATTTTCATCAACAATTCGTTCTTGATCTTACAAAGTTAGTCGTCTTCTGACAACTGTTGGATTCTGAAAGTAAAATAGAACATAAATGAAAATGTTTTCGGTTTTACTATCAAAAGGAAAAAAGTAAGTACAAAGCAATCAATGAATTTTATGTTAAACTTACACGAAGGGATTCGATTGAATCAAATGACTTAAACTGACATCTTCCTTCTCAAGGAGACAACGATAATTACCTTAGAAGCATTCAAAAGTTGATGTAACCAGACCAAAATAAGAACAAAAAACAGTACAGGATCTTGTATAAGAATTCTGTAACATCTAACACAGTATAAAGGCATACGTATATAAACAGAATTGTTTGAAGTCGGTTCTGTTTCTGTCACATGTGTCAAGAACGCGATGGCAATATTTTGCAACAGTAAAAACATTATATTTCCTTCACGATACTGATATATTCCATTTATCGTGCCTCTAAATTTGTTATTTATACACCCTTTTGGACGTTGTAATGGGTATTGTATGGTTTTGTAGGAAATATCCAACGATATTCTGCTTTTCTGACTCATTTGTTACTGGACCCGACACCAAAGCCCTTTTCCTCAGAAGATAAAGACTACTGCTTTTGTGACAATGCTGTACATATCTTATAAGCGTCATATGCTCTTAATTTTTCGGACATATACATATTTGGTGACATTTTCCTTTTCTTTAGAGTGCAAAATTTGTCCTCTTTTTCTAGTTTTGAGTGACGTGAGAAAATAAATGTTAAGAACTACCTAACTTACCGTTGTTTACATCACTGATTTAGTCGTAGGGTTTTTGTCCATACCAGTTTCCGCTAAAATAAACATATATACTAAAATGTAATCTCTTTAGTTAGGAAACCCTAAGATTTAATAAAATTGTTTTAATCTAAATAATTCATAACCGGATTATCTTAAGATAAAATAGTATACTGATATTAGTTAAATTCACCCCTCTTCAGTATCATATTATCGAAAATGTGTGTTAATTCCGAGTAAAAAAAACATCATTGAACTATCTTCTCTTTTCTTATTTTTCTTGTTTGGTTTTTCTGTTCGTTCCGTTTTTCCCTTTTGTTTGGAGGTGGGGCGACATTTGATTCCGATACTAAGTTTATATAGTTACTGTTTTGAAGTATTTTTTGATATGTTGATATCAGATTTTTCAGTGGTGAAATTCCTAAAATCAATAAAGTCAGGATAATTCATACAATTTGTACTTACGCTGGATAGTAATTACAGACGAAGTACTTGGCGTTATAATATCCATAAGCATTTGTGACAGAAGGACAATCAACAAGAGCACATCCAACAGTTGTAGATGTATCCCATACAACCTGAAATATTAAAAAACATCAATGAAAGGCTAGAAATCCAGGAAAAGAAATGTTAATCTCAAATATACACGCAGTAGCGTTACCTACCATTCTTTACAATTATTTTGATCTCAGTCATCAGTAATATAGGAAAGTTAGTGATTACCCGTATACATATCAGTCCTGCATAAGCGAATGGTGTTTAGTAATGGGTATTAATGGAACAAAATGTGAGAAAACACCCTCCAAAAAGTAAACGAGCAATGTTTCGTTTGCTATTCGTTATCGTGTATCCAACAATGTAGTTTGATTTCAAGCAAAACATATACCTTAAGCAATGTGAAAGACGGCTTCTAGCATGTAGCCTGGGGTTCCTTTTGAAAGGGATATTTTTTCTAAGTATACGTATTCGTGTTTATTACGCTTGTGAAAAAAGACGAAATATGTACGACTATGCTATCAGCCACACTTGAGACGTACATTTCCGATTGCAACTACTCGCAGATTATTGGATACAGTGAAAGCAGCAAGTACTACACAAGGAATTCTTAAGTGGTCGTGAGTTTGTATAGCCAATAAAAGAGAGCCCGACAAAGCAGTTGAAGTTCATACATGTGTATGTTTGTGTGTGTTTGCTAAATGGCAAGAATGTAATCTGGTCCATCGATCAGTATATAATACCTGGGTATAATGCCCACACTGTTTGCCGGCCGCACATCCATTAGTAGCGTAATTATAATCATTCTTTTCAGCTATCCAGCCATTTATACTGACGGCAATCGCTTCATCATTTGTATATCCTGTAATTAAATGAGAACAGTTACATAGGATGGTGCGCCTTACTGTAGGAGTCATTTCTTCTATATGTATGTAGATGATTGAGATATAGTTTAAAACTGGTTGAGGTATTAGAAGACATTTTGTAAGTTCGGCACAAAACAATATCTATTAGCTTTCCAGAAAGCTTGTCTGACTGTAGCATTTAATTAATATGTTTTATCATAACAATTCTTCTGTCTGTTTATCAGCCAATAACAATCCCAGTTCTCTGTAATTTTACGTAATGGGTACTTAACTGACCCGAAAACGAAGTAGTCGATTCGTCCCTTATTGTGTAATGATCCTTTCGGACTCTTGCCTTATTGATGAAAACGATAGTACTGCACTGCCAACTTTATACAGTCTAAACAGCTCAGTTCAAACACGATTTAGCTTGGTTCCATCTGCCGGCTCTATACTGGACGATTGACTGATGAACGTGGTCCGAACAATACATTAAAGCGCGGTAAGATATTCAAATCTTTCTAACTGTACCTTGTAGCTACAGATCAGACCCGAGAACGGACTAGACAAACTGGTCCCTAATTGTCTGATTTGCTTGGTCAGAAGAATATGCGACTTGAAAAACGGATGTCCGCTTACTGAGTTGGGACTCCGGTAAAAATACTAAAATGGAATTTGAAATTGTTATTTCCCACTCCGTCAAATCGCTTCTAGGGGTGCTCCGATATAGGAGGAATCTACCAGTACATGTAATGTGTAGTTACAAATACAGCAACGCAATGGACGCCTGCATATATTCCCATGAAACGGAAGTGTCTGCTTATTGAATCTAATGTCTGAGGTCTTAACGTAAGACAATAACTATTGCTTGGATTTTTGCTTGCAGTAATACTTATTGTAGCAAAGGGAGAAGGATGTAGTATTGTGAAAAGCAAGTCGGAAGTAACGGGCTGAGAAAATCTGCACAAAAGGCGACGATTTCGATAGTATGCCGGAAGGTAAATCTCCTTGAATGATGAGGATTTCGATAAAGTTATGGTATTTATACATGTGACCTTCGATTTTAGCATACTGAAAGCCTTTCTATTAATTCAAATTCAAGACTGAAAAACTGTTCCTGAAAGACATTGTATTCCAACCTTTTAAAAAATATTTTGATGAGTCTTTTTTATCAATTACTTAAAATAATTTTGATTAGATTGCATCTATGAAAAATTCCAAACATGTGGGAAATTCCTTCTTTGACATGATGTAATTTATAAAATTTTAAATCATTTAATTTAAAATCACTTGCAATTGAAAGCTAGTTTCTACAGACAAACGTTAAAACTGATAGTCTCCCCTTTTGTTGAGACTGTTAGTGTATCTTTATTTTTGTAATTCGACCTTGTAACATTTCCAGGTAGTAAAATTAATTGCACAACAAAAATTGGAAAATATTTCATACCTACAGAAAGAGCCAGATTTTCTCCAGCGTATCCTGGTAATCCACACGACCTATCTTTATTGTGAGCCCATATACATTTGCTTCCCCATCCTGCTGCTACGTTAGCCATACCATTGTCCCAGGTCTATAGATGATACGAACATCAATTTGAAGCAACAAATATCAGCAAGGAATAATCATTCTCTCTCCATAATAAGGGACCGACCATTTAATTTGAAAGGGGGGTTATGGTTTTTGTTTCCGACAATTTTTTTTTCTTTTTTTTTTTGATGGAAGCGAAAAAATGGCTTTGCGCCGGAATTTTTTTTCCTAAAGTTCATATTAAGTTATAAGGTGAAAATTGGGCCTCAGAATATTTATTTTTTTCCCCTTTTGAATCAATTATTTTTTCTTCAAAATTTGGAATCAGAATTAAAAAAAAAAACAAACAAAAAAAACCAATGACCCCTCTTTTCAAGTTAAATGGCCCTAAACTATTTTTTGATAAATTTAAGGGGTAACTATAATATGCAATGACGAATTGCGCATGAAACTGGGAAACTTTTAGTACGAAAAGGGAAAAAATCTTTATTATTGTAAATTCATAAAATCTGCACTGAATTGAAAACAGTGAAGGTCATATCTGCAATGTAACAGCAATTTATGGCAATCATTTTGTAAGTAGCTTAACTTAATTTAAGTTCTTCTGCAATACTTTAATTTTATAAATAACACAAAAACCTTCTAATTTTTTTCTGTTCTTTCTTTCTTTCTTTCTTTTTTTTTTTTTTTTTTTGTCGTGCTGCTATGGTGTATCTTTTGTAACTGAAGTATTTAGTGAAAATAACAGTATAAATTTCACTAAATGGACGAACTGGAATATATTTAAAACAATTACAAGTATAATACAAACAAAACAATGATGCATTATCTTAGGAAACCAAAGTTATATTTTTGCACCACATGTTTATTTCATAAAAATCATGTCTCAATAAATTTGGTATCATAAGATGTAAATTATAAGTGAAACTC
>JAOXYJ010000037.1:116814-130131 GCA_028566555.1 Lithophaga nigra
CTTGCTTTATTGTTATGAATTCACTAATTATAATCTTGAACTAAACTTAAATTTGTTAATTAAATGTTTATTGTCGATTCATTTCAAACATTTAATCAAAACATTGGATCGGGCGGGAACCAAGTACGAACAAATGGATCGTCATATTCGTCATTGAATATTTTATAACACGCTGTTAAGAGGTGTACACATGATTATGATACTTAATAATTGTATGTTTACATTATATTTAAACAAAATATAATTTTGAATAAGTTTCATATTACTTCATTTTTTTCGACTGATGGCAAGTAGGTACAGGTAAGTATACGAAGAAAATTCGTAAACCAGTATGAATGGACGAGTTATCTGTCTTGATTATGACCGGAATAGTTGCATATGGGCCATCTTGGTTGGCGGACGGGGTCGACGGATACAATTCTGACAAAGGACCACCCAAGGACGCTGCCAAGTTTAGCCCAAATTGGCCCAGTCGTTTCAGAGGAGAAGATTAAAATGTGAAAAGTTAACAGACGACGGACGATGACGGCGGACGCTTCATGGTGGCAAAAGCTAACATGACCCTTCGAGTCAGGTGAGCTAAAAAGGGGTGGGTAAATACCAGCAAAACTAGTTTGACCCTGTCACATATTTTGTGTGCCTGTCCAAGTCAGAAATGCATTGGTCATTGGAATTTTGATATATCTATTGAAATCTAGTTTTAAACAGATATTTTACATGGTTCTCTGCCCATTTATTACTTGTTTTTTTCATCCCTGCTGTCATGGGTTCACTGCTTGGTGTGAATTCTGGTGTGTAGAAAACCTTGAGATAAATACTGGATGTCTACTTTGTTTACACTTTCGTGGCATTACTATCATATCCATTTTTTTTGTATTTATGTAAATCGATCAAAGGATATCCAAGTTACTGTATGATATAGAATGTGGTAGCTTGCCTTAGTCATAAATTGGTCATATCCATTTTTTTTGTATTTATGTAAATCGATCAACGCATATCCAAGTTACTGTATGATATACAATGTGGTAGCTTGCCTTAGTCATAAATTGGTCAAAGTCCAATTAACCGGATACCAAATATCAGGAAAGCCTCAAAATTGACAAGGATTGTCCTTAATTGATAGTTAACATAATATACGAACTTTGAACAAAGAATAATCAAATGACCGTACTACATAAAAAGTAAAGACAGAGGGACAGACGGACAGAGTGATTACTATAGGACACCGTTGATGTCAGCACCATGATAATACTGTGGCTAATGGAAACAACATTACTTTTAACTTTTAATATGTGATATAAAAATGTACAGATGAACAAGAGCAATGCACAATACAAAAAATACTATTTTGGTATGCACGAACAAAATTGTGAAATAAGTACTAAATTTGAAACAATACTTAAGCTACAGACCAAAAATGCACAATTTGATATGCAATTTTTTCAATTTTGAATGCTTTAAACTAAATTGTATGTCTTTTTTTAAAAATAATTATTTCTTAATTAAATGCACTTTATTAGAACATATCAACAAGACCTTGGTAAAATTATAAGCTAATTGAAAAATTGATTTCAGCAACACAACTGATGGATAGATGAAAAAAAGTTTTATAGAAAATTTCAAAAATGCTTAAGTAAAACTAGAAAATATTTTTTAAAAAACATATAGTTGCCATGAGTTAATTCAAAGAAAATGGCTTTCTTGCCACATTTTTTCACTCTATTCCCTATTTGGTTAAACCAAGCATTATCTTTCCTTTCTGTTGGATATTTTGACGTTCTTGTTGCGTATAAATCCTTAAGGTATGAGTTGTATTTCCATTTGAGCAAGTACAAGTATGGTATCTTACAAAGGCTAATGTAAACAAAACATCATAATTTTGAAATTAGTTTTTTTGTGGTTTTAATATTCTTTGGGGGAAAGTGGATATTCTTTGATTGATATTTATACACATTTTTATGCCTGTTGAAGGGAAAAACGTTCTTTAGTTTTGTCATAAAAATTTTAAGATGGCTTTGCCCTATCATATATGAGGTAACTCTGCTTAATGAAAGTAAGGAATAACATGTATAAGATGATATATTTTAAAATGTAGAATAACTATGTACAATATGCATCTTTGCATATAATAAATTATATAATATCAACTTGGTTCCTACATCAACTCTTGTGATAATCTATGAAAGGGAAAATAATAGTTCTAAATTGAATATGTCAAGTTATAAGCCTATTTCTCATTATAAATTAGCATTAACATTTTTTCTGAAATATTAAAAATGCCAAACATATATGGTTAACATAACAAGTGCATTGGAATATTCAAGAAATAACCAAAATTTTCAACATAAAACTATGATCTTATAATGTTATGAATTTGTCATTTGAAAATAAAAAAAAAATTGTAACTCAGTTCCATACTAATCAATAAACATAAAAATGTGACATTTATTGATATTAAATATGACAAGATAGTAGAAATCAAGATTATTTTTTTTCATCTGAATATATATGTTATGAGCATTAATATTATAACATATTCAAAAAATAATAACATTACTTATGCGGCTCTTCTTTTAACTTATCACCACAATAAATCTCAAGAAAAAAATAACATTTGGTGTTACTAGGGAGGAAATGCTCCAATCAAATATTTTTGGTGTTCTTGAAAAAAAAGCTACAAAAAATGTAATAAACATGATAAAGGCTCTTTCTTTTTTCTGCTTCACCACGTAATAAATTCTTTAGAAGTGAGTAATCACTTCAACATTTAAAAACAGGTTTTAGTCTTTTTCACTGGTTTTTGCATTTGGTCTAAATAAATCAATGTATAAACATCAATTAAAAAAAGATATAATATATATCCTTTTTTATGAATAACATTTAAAACATAAGCAAAATACAATGTCAATTAAGTTTAAAGTTCAGAAAAAAGTAACTCTTCAAAACATGTGCTTATCAGTCCATATGGCATTAAAATTTAATCATCTGGATTCTGGTTATCGGCAACTATTTCACAAGAGTTCATAGAATATGCCACAATTATCCAATGATCTCCCTGAAAACCGTTTGTACATCTATCCTCAGACATTAAAGTATTCACAACACATAACCTGATAGGACATGATTTTTTATAGACGACATAGTTTGTATAATTGTTTTCTACTTGCTTCATAAAACTACTAATTGATAATGGACCATCAAACCAATTTAATGATTTTCCTCCATAAAAAGATGATACCACTTGAATTATTTGATCTCCTGTTAAGTCCTCATATTGGTTGACATCAATTCCTAACATGCAGTTCACTTTGACATAAAAATTCTGATTTGGTAATTCACATGAGCTTATGTCTGTCATAAATGTGCTCCCTATACTTCGTAACTTAAATGCAGCAAAACATGCATTATATCCACAAGTACTTGAAATTTGCTGACGGGAAAATGTTTTGGAAACTTTGAAATTCAATCCTTCAAACCATGTAGCAAGTGCTTTCGACACTGGATGTGACAAATGATCTATTATGCGCAGGTTACAGTTTTTTACTAAATTTTGATTCTGCCATGTGATAGGAAGTGGGAAAGGAGGTACAATTTGGGATTCAACACATATATTTTCAGTCCAGTCACTGTTATTATCTTTCGGACTTAACTTTTCGTTAAATTGGTGAATTGATGATGTACACACTAGTTCTGAGCTCTTCATTTTACTCACAGTTTTCATCAATTCCTTTTCAGGGTATTCCACAGCTTGAAAGTTGCTCATATTAAAAATGTTTTTTGAGTTTATCCACTCCAGGAGTTGCTGATAAAACTGTGCAATGAAAATTGCATTCGGGTCAGCTGTAAGAAACGATAACTTTTCATGATCCGTAACTCTGCTCATAGCTACGTATGCTTGACCAGATGCAAAAAATGCACTGTCCAGTTGAACATGTACTTGCTTTAATGTCAGCCCCTGAACCTTATGTACAGTCATAGCATATGCTGGTACTATAGGAAATTGTTGCCGTACAATGGAATATGAACAACCTGGTATCATAAGAGTTTGCTTAGATCTGACTAATGGTAGAAGTTTACCAGTATTTACATTTTAGAGGAAAAAACAGTCATTGCTGAATGCTTTGATAATTGCGATTGTTCCATTAACCCAACCGTCCTTAACTGCAATGTTTTTTGTCAACATAACACGAGCATTAACCTTGACACGAACAATATCATCAAGTCTCTCTCTTACAGACTGAAGTCTTATAATTGTTGCCTCATCTAAACAGGATCCTCCAAGATCAGTGTCTATTGCCTCTACTTCAATTAACTCTCCTGGTAATTTGTCTATGTACATTTTATTTACATCATCCCTTTGTGAAACAATAAGAGTTGTATTTTCAATATCAATGTCTGATATTTTTTCATTTGATAAATGTTTGTGTAAGAAATCTATGACACTTTTGTCAACATGTCCTCTCCTTACTTTATGCAGTATATTTATAAAATAATGATCGTTCTGTCTAACAATATCTGTGAGAACCAGCATATCAATATGAAACCACTGTTGTGTATAATATATAGGGGTATTTATTGCTGGTAATTGTGCAGGATCTCCTATCAATATAACATGTTTTCCACCAAACAATTTGCATGCATTTCCACTTGCTGCATATTTTCTGCATATTTTGTCTATACTAGTAAACATTTGACTTTCCATCATAGTGAATTCATCTATTATTAATAATTCTGTGTTTGAGAGTACCATATGGTCTGATGTGCCATACTCTATCATAGACTGGCAGTCAATGTTCATTTTGAAAAAACAATGTATAGTACATCCCCCAATAAGCCAAGCTGCTATGCCTGTAGTTCCCATTATTGCAGTACTAATTCCAAGATCTTCACACAAATTTAAAATACCCTTTATCATGTAAGATTTTCCCGTTCCTGCTGCTCCAGTGATGCAGGCTAAAGTTTGCTGGTTAATTGATAGTCTGTCTTGTAACTACTTATAGACTTGTTCTTCTGATTTTGTCAATTTTTCACGATTGAAAGAAAGTTCAGTGGGTGATGTGACAAATATATTATTATCATCATGAAATACTTCTATATCACTGGTTTCAACAATACTGTTAAAAGTAGTGTCAATATCATTTATAAATCCAGCACTTTCAGAATCAGATATCCATTTCGAATCTTTTAGTTTTGATGCTAATTCACTTAAGCATTCAGGGAAAAACCTCTTTGAAAAGCACTGGTTAGCAATTACATACCTAGGTCATTCTCTTTCAGTAAATTTCGAATTACACATTCTTCCATATAAGTTTGTGATTTGTTATTTTGTGATAAAGTAATTGTTTTTTTGTTTAATGGTAAATTCAATAACATTTACTGCATAAAATATAGTTCTTGGTCCTCTCCAAAAGGTAACACAAAATGATACCTTGGGATAGCAGAATGTGCATCTTTCCTTTTTGTTAAAACTCTGCCTTTTTTGTCTATAATATTGATATTTTTGTTATTGGATTCCGATGGTTGACAGTATCTGTAGTATTTAACAAAATCAGGATACTTTAAATCAGAAAGAATGTCTGGTAGCTCAAGATACTTTTCAATTAAGGTGTCATAAAAAATGTCTTCTGAATCATCATTTTCTGGCATGTGTTTTTTACGCTTCAGGAATCTGTATTTTGGATTTATGTCAGTTGGAATGTATATGATTTCTCTTGAAGATCTACAAATGTTGAAATGCAGCAAGTGTGTCATGATCTCAAGTTTTCCAACAATTCGTGTTCTTAAATAGTATTCTGTGTCAGACGTGTCCTCTGTTAATTTTGTGTTAAAACTTGGTTCTGATTTTGCAAGGTACTTGGCAAGATACATTTGCCAACCGCCATGAGAAATCTTTTGAATATTCATATGTCCATCCCATAACGGTAGAACAGGCATGTTATAAGGAACAACAACCCTATCCTCGGGATTTCGTCTTGGATATAAATATCGTACTCCTGAGTCATCAAGTTTTTCGTATGCAGTCATCAATGCTGGGAATCCATATTTGCATTTTGCAAGAACTTTTCCATTTGGCCCTTTAAAACATCGTTCTGGACAGCATTTCAAATGGAGCTGATACTTTTTTACCATGTTACGCATAAACTCTATGTTTTCGATAGTATTTGCTCTAGGCATTTCTGCTGATACTGCATTCTTAGGTATTGTTTCCGACTTGCACCATACAACCATATGAACATGCAGTCCTCCCCGTTTTTGAAATTCAATGCGCGACCAGTAGTCCTCTATGATTCCAAGTGGTCCTGCAGTCTTAGGTAATAATATATTTTCACGAAAAAGTTTGAATTTTTCAAAAAATGCAATTGTCATTTCTGCTGGATATAAAACTGGTGATGCATTTTCTGTATTATCTGAGTCTACAGAGTTTTTGTTTTTTCCATAATTCTCATTTAAATAAATCTGGAGTTCATCCCAGGAGTCATTCTGAGTTAATGTAATGAAGAAAGTTGGTTGCCCTAATTCAGCAGTCATTGCGAGAAGGTCTAAATATCTAGCCTGCCAATAACTTCTTGATCCAGTTATTGACTGTGTTACATTTGTTCCATATGCCTGATAGGAAGTGTTAGATGACAACTTCTTTTTTGTCAATTTGTCGCTTCTATTTGTAACTTGGATCTTTTTGGTTAAGTTGTACTGATATAATGTTGATTTCATGTGCCGATCATACCAAAAAAAAAAACTCCAGTGAGGGTCCTGGCGCCATCTGTTGTCATAGTTTAGAAGTCTACCTTTATAATACACAGACATTGTTGTTCCACCTTTTTCATATTTCCAACTTCCAATACCGAAAGGAAATAGATGAGGCATGGCTTTAGCTTCCAAATGTTCATCTGAATACGAGACTTTGACAAATTGTTTAAGATCTTCTGTATTGTTATTAGCTGAGTGAAACTTTGGATTTTGAGTTCCAACAACATCTTTATTTGGATATATCTGTGGTATTTTATGAGGAATGTTAGCTGGTATTAAAGCACCAATATCTTCTTTCCCTAAATAATGTGATAATGGATTGCCGTATTTGTCACTCAAATCACTTCCTGATGACAATGATGTTGAAGCATTGATATATCTAAATAATGTTTCATACTTTGCAAAAAAGAACTTGTAAAGATGATTATTTGTTGTTAAAAATTTCAAAGCCTTCGCCATTCGCTTCGACGCATCATGTCTTTCTTTCAAACTGAATTTGTCACAGTGTAATAAAGTTGTATACACGCCATAATAATGTGAATCTTCCTTATGCAAAATATTAACCTCCCCTTGTATATGGCTCCATGTTTGAGTCTTAACATTTGTTCACTTAAATGTATTTTAAAATAGTCCACACAGAGCTATCTGGCTTTTCTCAGAAAAATCTTTTAAATCTAATATTTCTTTTGGCCTCTTATAAGTGTTATCTTGTGACACATTAGGCATTTTAAAATTTTGTTTTGTTTTGCACTGACGACAACAAAGCCATGATTTATTTTCAACTATATACAGTTTTTTGTTGAAGTTTTCAATATGGCTGTAAAAATTGTCCACTGGAGCTGTTGATGCAGTTGGTTCAATTTGAAAGACAGATTGTGAGTCAATTTTTCCATAAAGTAATTGTCCATAATTATAGCAGATACCAAGAAACAATTTTTTTTAACTTGATTGCTTCTTCTAAGGATGCAAACTTGATAAGCATTTTAGAATCTGATTCAAATAAATTATGATCAAATATTTGTTCAATAGAGTCTGTTGAAACATTGTCAGTTAGAATTTTCTTTGTCTTTCTTTTATCTAAATACGTTTTAGAGTTTTGTTTTCCTAAATTTCCTTTTTGCTTTAAAATTGGAAAGTCAGTTGTTTCTTTGACAGTTTTTCTACGTCTAGTGTTTTTTTTAAATCTCATTGTCAGTAGTTTTTAAGATAAAAAGTTACAACACGGCCAAGCAGGTAATATTTTTTCCAGTAGATGATTTTGAGTTTTGTTCTACTCGTACTTTTAATTTGAATTCCCTTAATTGTGATTTAATCTTGTTAACCAAAAAGTTTTGTTCTTTTTCAGTTGCACTTGCGAACGTGTCTTTGTTAACACTGAGAAGACGTTCAGCCGTGTCGGAAAAAAATGTTGCCCAACATTCTCCTGATTTATCTGAGAGGAGGACTAGCAGTCTAATCTGGCTATCCGTAATGGTGTATTTTTTTATTACAAAAAGTACATAAATAACTCCCATCTTTTTCCTGTGTTAAAGGTTTCCGATGGTTCCTCTTTATACATGTTTCATACGTATACTTGCTACCCGCAATATTCTTTACCTTTGCTCTCAATTGAACTGTAATTTTATCTTCTTTATTCTCAAGGTAGGATTTTATGTTCGTAAATGTAAATTCAGACGTTTTTTCTGCATCAGTAGTTGGTTTTTCATTGCTAGCATTGGCTTCACTTTCCTTTAATACACGCATTTTACTCAAATCAATAAAATAAAGTACAGCTCATTTCTGAATTCAGTAAGTTGAACATATTCTAACAAAACTTGATCACCAACTTGAAACTTTTCAAACAATTCAGCATTCCATACTTTTAGAACAGTACTGTCAGTGTCATCTTTGATGTTCAAAAATACAACATTCTTATTTACAGTTTTCTTCTCAATTGTAACAGCACAGCTGAACAAAGAACTTAATGGAAGTGCTTTTGATTCAAAAATGTTTTTCACATTAACATCTGGTTTCAAAATTGTTTGAATGGAACCTGTTACCGAAGTCTTCGATGTAAATCTAAATTCAATTGTTTTGGAATTAAATCTGGCATCCCCTTCTTTCACAAGAATGTTTTCTATGTCATACGTTGCCCCTTCATGTAATTTCTCATAAAAATGTGATGAATTTTCCCCAAAAGCTGTGGCTCTATATTCGTCAGTTCCATCATACAATAGAATTTTTTGCCATCTGGTTGGAATTTGACAATTTTTGATGATGCCAGCACAAGAAAAGTAAGAGGTTTTTCAATAAATCCAAGTGGATATTTCTGAAACAAAAATACACACGGTAAATAATTGTAAGATTTTTATGCAAGACTGGAGATATAGATATGTCTATATTAGAAATTGCTAAATTTTAATTTTGAAATTTTACGAAGAGTGTAGAAATGTTGTTTCACACAAAATGCAGTGTAAAATTCTGATTCTCTTATGATTTTCACCTTTTTATGACACTTATTTTTCGTGACCCAACATACGATGGATTTATTTGATGACGTAACAATGGAATTCAAACCAATCATCTGCTGAGACCTAAACTAAATGAAACTGTAGGCGTTGTCGTGCTAAATATATCCCACTCGCTCCAACTACCCCTGTTCGAACCCCCATTATTATACAAGGGTTCCCCATATCTCTGGCAAAAATCAATCAACCGTGAAATCAGTATAACATGTGCATGCTCACATCATGCCCAACTATCATACCAAATATGAACAAAATCCGTCAAAAGATAAATGACTAATTCTGTACGCAAGATGTACTCTTTTTTTCAACATGAAAGGCCAAAACTATGTCAAAAATCAACCAACCGTGAAATTGGTATAATATTCACATCCTCACATTATGCCAAACCATCATACCAAATATGAACAAAATTCACCAAAAGATAAAATGAGGAGTTGCGTACACAAGATATGGTGATGAACGAAACAAAATATAAAATCAATTTTCAACATAAAGGGCCATAACTATAGCAACAATCAACCAACCGTGAAATCGGTATAATATGAGCATCCTCACAACATGTCAAACCATCATACCAATTATGAACAAAATCCACGAAAAGATAAATGAGGAGTTGCGTACACCAGATATGGGGATGGACGAAACAAGGTGTAGACTCAATTTTCAACATAAAGGGACATAATTCTGGCAAAAAACAACCAACTGTGAAGTCAGTAAAATATCTGCATCCTGACATCATGCCCAACCATCATACCAAATATGATCAAAATCTGCGGAGATATAAATAAAGAGATCCCAAGATATATGGGGACGGACGAACGGACGGACATGGGTATTTCAGTATACCCCACACTCTGTGAGTGGGGTATAATGATATGTGTCTATAATACATGAATGTTTGACCTGTAATTCATATGAAACAGTACCCAAGATGCTTTCAAAGGTCAAGTATAATTACTATTACACATCAAGTTTCTGAAATATGGAACCATTTTGAACAAAATGGCAAATGACGGATAATTTTCAGTATGCACTTGTAAAGCTAGGATGTAATTTTTCACTCAAAACCAAAAAAATTGAATTATGTATATGGCAGTTATTTTGATGAAGTTTTATTAAATATAGAACACTTATTATTCTAATGCCATCTTGTTGATGAAAATAAAACTTCCCCAAGATATCAATTATAAAACTTCCCCAAGATATCAATTATAAAACTTCCCCAAGATATCAATTTTCATTGCTCCTTTTTGGGTGATAGTCATTTTGAAAATAGCCGAAAATTGAAAAATATATTACATTGTATTGGCATCTTGAAAATACCCCAAGATATTAAATTTTGTTTCAAATTAGAGCATTTTTAGATTGACCCCATTCTTGCCCCCAATTTAAAAATGGTAGGGGCCAGCAACCCCAAATAATTTAGAAAGCTTCCTGTAATGGTTAGTTTTTCTTATATCAAACTTCGTAACAATCGGTCAAGTGCTAATGAAGATATTACACAGAAATACTGAAACACCCATTTAAGCCCCTTTTTGGTCCCTAATTTCAAACTAAAATTAGTGATCTACTGATCACAGATACCCCATCCCCTGCCACCCCCTCAAACCATCACCACTGCATAAACATGCAACTGAATTTGAGATTTAGAACGACAGGGATTTGCGTCATAATAGAATTTGACCAATTTGACCTTCATTTCGTAGTAGGAAATAACATACATGTGTATTAAAATTTAGGAAAGCTGCGTAAAAGCTTTCTCTTTTAATCATCTGAAAACGAAAAAAAACATGTTTTTTTAACAATCAAGGGCAAAATGTGATTTGCGTCAAAATCGAACTTGATCTTCATTTTATAGTAGGATGTAATACATTATAAAATTTTAGAAAGCTGCGTTAAAACGTTCTCTTTAAATCATCTGGAAACGAAAAAAAAACATGTTGTTTTTAGCTTGTAACAGCAAACTTTCTATACAAATGAACAAAAGTTATTGCGTAGAAACATTTAAAAAAGTGCCATTTTCAACCCCTTCGGGCCCCTAGTTTCTGAACAGGTCCATGTAAGACCTCCATGTTCAATCCCAGACTATATATTGTAGAAAGGATCATTATGTAAAAATTACATGGAAATCAGTTGACTGGAACAAAAGTTATTACACTGAAACCAATGTGTTTACATACGGACAACAATAACGACGACAGACTGATAACATAATCCGACCGCAAAATTTGTTTGTGGTCGTATAAAAAGTACAGTCAATGAGTCCTATCAAAATCTTTTATTATGTACTAACCTGTGTATCATCATTTGGAATACTTGTGTCTTCATGATTAATTTCCAAAGATTCTTCATTGTCATGCTGAAAATAAATTAGAAGGAACTGTTTATCACGTATTTAATAAACAAATCTAATATGACTCCTACAAGGTCGAAATTTACCATATTTTTAATTATATTCAACAATTTGGGCCTAAATTGAATTTCTGTAACCTTATTGCACATATTACCAACGCAAAAAGAATCTTTCAGATTTGTATCAACCATTTGGAAATTTCCAGGGACAGAGATCAATTATAATGAACACACAGGGCTACTAAAGAATACCCAAACATTAAAATGCAGGCATAAAAACAAGGGGAACACTAAAATATTTTGCTTGCTGGCAAAATCTAAAGATTTTTGACAAAGTGATTCAACCATGAGCTAAGGTCAAATGGCATCCTGTCAGACTGATGAGTACTCCTAACAAGGCATCTACATGTATATATACCAAATATTGTAAGTCTACTTGTTTCATTTATTTGGAGGTAGCAACTTTACAATTTTGTTTCATTCAAATCAGCACTTTTCAATTTTGTATCCACTTTCTACTGTGGGGAACATTTTGAAATTTTACCTAGAAATTGTGTCAATGTGCCAAGGGATGTCCTCCCATTCTGAAAAGTTCATAAATAAACTATGTAGGTCAAGTGGACCTCATAAATGAAGTGTTTACAGTTGCTGCCGCCGACAACAGCGCCATACAATCATACAACCACAATATTTTGCAGCTACATATTACAATTGCAAAATTTAACATTTTATGAACAATTATTCTTTGACTGGCAATCCAATTTTCAAGAAAATTTCTAATATCTACCTTTGTACAATTTTACATTTCAGGGTCAATAATTCATTAAAGGGTCCTCATACAACTTGGACAATCAATTTAGCAAGTGAAATTTTTCAAATATTAGAGAAAGAGAGCAAAAATATGTCAAAAGAGATGGGTCATTCAGGGCCAATTCTGGCTCCACATTTAAACAAAAAATCAATATGAGCAGTTCTAACCCTTTACATTCATGACATTATTCCACATTATTTACACATGTTACCATGATCCATTTTGATAAAACATCTAGCATTTTTAAATTGCTATGATATTGCAAAGTGATGCCTTATGTTCATCAATTTCAGGAAAACAACGAAAACAAGTAATGATTGTAACGGGATGATGTTTCGAGTCTCCAAAACACACGCCTATTTGCACCCACTGCTTCCTGAAAACTACAACCCCAACCCCTAAATAAAATACCAACTACAACCATCTGCAGTGCAAAAACAACTATTGAAGATTCCGGGTCTCTTTTCCTTAATTTTTCAAGTTCCATTTAAACACTACTTACTACTTTCCCATAGGCTTCCATAGTAAACCCCACTCCACTTTTGAACCCCCAAAACCCCCTTAATTTCCTCGAATCTTCAATATTTAAAAGTTCATGTACTAGACATACAGGCCTACAACTATACCAAGTTTCACTAACTTGCCTTCTGAGATCTTCCCTGGACAAATTTATGTGGCAGTGAAGGAAAGAAAGAAAGAAAGAAAGAAGAACAATAATTAAGATTACATTTTCCAAAACGTGGAGAAGTCGCCTGCCATCCCCATAATATTGTTTGCCGTTTCAAAAATTTCCTATATACCAATTTTCTATAAATACGGACAAAGTTAAATTTTTCACATAGGAATCCTATAGTAAAAGTGGTAAAATTAAACATTACCTAATATATTACTGTCACATAG
>JAOXYJ010000037.1:516508-530704 GCA_028566555.1 Lithophaga nigra
TTTCTAGAAAATAGCCAAAAACGCAAACTATGGGTAAAAATCGTCATTTAAGGGCAATAACTCCTGTAAGGAGTCGACTGACAATTTTGGTCATGTTAACTAATTTGTAGATCTTCACTTGCTGATCATTTTTGCTGTATACAGTTTCACTTTATCTATTATAGTGTTCATGATAATAGACAAAACGCAAAAAATTGGGTAAAAAGCGTCATTTAAGGTGAAATACGGTACTAGGGGAAGTAACTCTGTTTTACTACTGGTTACCTAAAAAACGCGCCATTTTTTCGCTTACATTGAACATGTTGAAGCGGAAACAGTATAACAGGATATCGTCTGGAAACACTTCAACAATGCCGTTTCGCAGACGTGGAAAGTTTACCAAAAAAGTAAACTATTTTCGATCCTCGTTTTTGAAAAAACGAAACACCAAAAAAACAAATTCTTCAGAACATCAGTATGCCATACCTGACGATGATTTTGACACAGTTTCTATGTTTACTAGCGATATTGATGTAGGAGCTAACTTGAGTATATCTTCCGACCCCTCTCACAGTGAAAGTTGGAAGGAAGGCAGGCGTGTAGTTGAACTGTTTCAGCTGGCTAAAAATTTGTTTTGTCAAATGTGTAATTGCCCTCTGAATCTTATTGACACTGTGGGTGAACGAAAATATGGACTTGGAAGCGTTCTAAACATCCCTTGTGGAAGTTGTTCCACCTGTAACAGTGTAGAAACAGGGAAGAGGAACACAAATGGAGCCTTTGTAGTGAATTCTAAGGCTGCTATTGGTAAGATGTTCGATTTAATATATTTTTTTTTAAAAGCTATCTCCTTGCATAGAAGTGTGTTCCTATAGGATAAGGGGAACTGTCCCCACTTCTTTGTTACTTTTCTTTGGCCATGTTAGCCAGTTGCCGAAACTTGTGGTCTTTTACAGTAACGGAGGCTTAAAACCACTCTTCATAGAAGCTGTGCTACTGAAATTTTTCATATGTTTGGACAATTTTTTTTAAAGTGGTAAGAAAACGATTGAATCATACACTAAGATAGATTATTGGTTGTACCACAGTCATGACAGTCGCCTGAAACTTTTAGAATTATAGCGAAAAAATGGGGGAAATGTGATAGTATATTAGTGGTACTATATTATCCTGCAGAGTTCTCGGTAACTCATCTAGATGAGTCCTGGACTCACTGTTTTTGGCTGGGACTCACCAAAATTTTCAAAACACAGATCTCCATAAAGGTGGGACTCATTAGAATTTGAAACAGTGATGTCTGTACTCATCCAAATAAAATCCTACCGAGAACCCTGTATCCTGCAGTTGCTATGGTACACTACATGTATCAATCGAATAAACCTAAGCTTTATTATGCTAGTAGTATATAATAAAGCCTTGTTTATGACATCACAGTGTAAATCCAGGGAATTTTGCTTATGACATCGTGTAATTGTGGCGTAAACATTCAGAAGTTTTTGTCCCGCTTCAGTTAGAAATGTTCAATGTTGACCTATTCTTTTCACTTGGACCTGAAATAATGTCTGCAGGATAAACACAAAATACGTACAACATGTACAATGTCATGAATGTCTCGGAATATAAAGTTTATTTTGTACTCGGCACGAAACAGGCAAGAAATGCTCGGTAAATCTCGCATTTCTACCTGTTTCTAAGCCTCGTACAAAATAAACTTTATATTCTGAGACATTGCAATCATATTGTATATTTATACTACTAACAGACAGGGGTGGACCTAAAATCAGTTATTTTTTAAATAACCGGTTTTAGTTATTTTTGCACCTAAACATTATTCGGAAAATAACTTTTTTCAGTTATAACTTATATATCTCTGAAATAGCCTATTTTTTAATATCAAATTTCTTAGTTAGAAAGTTTTTCCCCAATAAACAAAAGTTTTTCCCATATGGACTGACACCTTTCCTCTATAATTAACCACTAATATTCCATAAAGATGCACAAAGTCTCTAAATGATTGCACCCATGTACATGTATTCTTTAAAAATAACTGTTTTCAGTTCCACCCCTGACTGACTAATATTTCAAGCGATTGTGGTTGTACATACTACATACATGACATATAATGTACTAGAAATATAGTGTAGTAGTATACCCAAGGGTTAACAAAAAAGTCATAAGTCAAGAGGAATGACAGTACAAGACAAAACAAAAAAGTTTGGATTGCATGAACTCTAGAAGGAGCGAGACCAGGTGCATCGACAGGGTAAGCATCTCCTGCTATGCTAGCATCTACCGTCATGCAACCCAAATGTTATATTCCGTGGAAGGTCACAATAGGGAAAAGACATAATCAGTAATAAGTAGAATAGGAAAAAAACTCATGATCTAGGATGATTGAAATATATCTGTCGCAAGCTGTGACATGGATTTGTTATAACGGTCAACCAACTCATGATGACGACTGTAAAACTTGCGAAGTGATGATTTCAGTTGTTCTTTCTCATATCCTTGTTTGAGCGGTTTATTGGTTAGAAGTATACAGTGGAACCTGTCGAGAGAGACCACCCTTTCTGCCATGAAAAACTGGTCTTCATGAAAGGTGGTCTCTCAAAAGAGGTGTTTATAACAAAGAATGTTACTGTCAGGGCAAATTCCAACTGGTCTCTCAAAAGAGGGTGGTATTTCATTGGAGAGGTCTCTCAAGACAGGTTTTAGTGTACCTCTGTTCTTGAAATCTACATAGTCACAGGGATATACAGGGTTCTCATTAAGTACCGGCGACCGGCGATTTCGCCTTCTACTTCACTGCATCGCCGGCAGAAATTTGAAAATTTTTGGTTGAATATATCACAGATTTGCCGCCTACTTTTAACAGTTGCGCCGCCTACTTCAAATCTTATTGAGAACCCTGGATATACAATAACTTTTGAACCATGGTCGCCACCTGGTCTCCTGACTTTCAAATTGAAGGAGCCCAGCAATTTTTTTAGGCGCCCAGCTTTTTTAGCAGAAAACAAAGATATGGAATTTTAGAAGATAACATTGAAGTGTTGTTCCACTGCAGTTTTACCATGATGTATTTATTAGAATATTGTCTCATGTTACTGTACATTTACTCCATATTCCAGTCTCTAATTAAACAATATAAAGAAGTATAGACACTCTTTTAATGATTGAGAATTATATCAGGGTCATCTATGTATGCTTGTGAAGTCTGGGGTATAATGTCACACTCATCTGTATTTTGGACGTTTCCGGTCCGTGTGCAGTATGGATTTATGTAATTTTTACAAATGGTGATCGATCTTTTCACCTATTTTCAAAGGTAAAAATTACCTTTCACACTGGATATCATTAGATTTGCGGTTTCAATAGTTAAAAAAGGTCTAGCGGGTGTTTATTTATATATTTCTGTGTAACAACAGAGTCGGTAGGAACGGATGGCAACTATTGCCACATTTCTTTTATTTTTCCCTCAACAGGAAAGGAATTTCTACCGAATACTGAACTGATACCGGACGTATGTGTTAGATGACACCGTAGCGAATAGGTAGCAAATCGGAAACCAGTCGCATGTTTCCGTGTATCTAATAACCGACCCGAGAATTCCGGACAACGATTCCAAAACTTTCAGTCGCCACCTGGGCGAGAAGTAAACAAGTTTTCACTCGCCAAGCGCAATTTTTAGTCGCCTTGGGCGACTGTTAGTATAGATCCCTGTAGTCAGAACAAGCCCTGGCATAGCGTATCATCTGAGACACATACACACCATAAGCTGCCAGGGGAAGATGGTATGTTACTGCTCAGGAAAGGGAAGTTGATAATAGGAAAAATGAAATCATCTCGTTTGTCATAGATCCTAGACTTGAGTATCCCATCTGAGTTGATCTCAACTATTAGAAAAATAGTAATTTACAGGGATACTTGTAGAAATTAATTTTGGTGAGTCCAGAAGCCACTTCTGAAAATTTTGGTGAGTCCCACCATTGTGGAGATCTCAGTTTGGAAAAATTTGATGAGTCCCAAATGAAAATGATGAGTCCAGGACTCGTCTAGATGAGTTGCAAGGATCCCTGCAGTAAATCTCAGTATGCCCATTCACGAACTGCATTACGTTTTTCACGTAGAATAAGGACCATGCACGTACATGTTGTATAATTAAATAGACCCCCATGTGCAAACACGTAAAAATCCCAAGGCGAGTAAACATTTGTTCACAATTGATTTGAAGGAAGGTTTAATATTATTGTTTTAATTAGTTCATTTCGGCAAAAATTTCTAATCCTCACATATTTAAAATGCGAGGATAGCTCTCTCATTTCCATTGGCCCATTTCTTCTAATTTGTCCTTGGGTACCTGTGAGCTACCCAGCGCGTCGTCGGGTGGCGGATAGAGGAGGCCCTCATCCTAGGGGTTGGTAATGTGTAATACGGAAAGCCTGGCCGTGGTCCATAGCTAGTGTTTACATGTTTGCCCAAGTGTCATCAGTTACGGAATGGAAAAGAAGCTTTGTTATGTATCATATCCAAATATCATTTAAAGAACTGTACCATATGCAAATTGATGATAATTTATTTTGGTTGACAGATATGCAAGATTCAGCATGCCCACAGGTTTTTCGAATTGGGGGTACAGCCTTGATGTCCAAAAAGCAAGTCATGACCTGCATTGAACTTCAAAAAGTCAGGTCATAATGCATGAACTTTTCAGGGCATGATTTTTTAAGATATAGTACACATGCAAAACGGAAGCAATCTTGCTGTCTGGGAACATCTTTTACATAATTTAGCAAAATGGTCACCAAAAGTGAATGCCAAGTTATGTTCTACAACACTGTGTAAATGCAAATAAAGTCTCAGATATCCTGTCCTGAAGTTTGGTTTTTGAATGTTGCACATCAAGTGAGAAATATTTTTAGAACCAGTTGAGGATTTTTCATAATCCAGATGAGATGCAGTTTTAGCATGTCTCATGAAGTCATTTTTTTTCTCCAAAGAACGAAATGCTAATATGCGACTTGCATATAATGCAGAATGAATCACTAGCACCACGATCCTTAGGTGTAACCCATTATTGGAATTCTTTTTCCAAGCTGTTCTGACATGTCTGATACGAACATTTAATTTTTTTCTTCTTCCACACATCGGTTTTGATTCAAGAAGTACACTGTATTCTAATTGACAAATTTGAGAGCCAAAGGCTTGCATGGTTAAAAAAAAAATTATGCCGGAAAATGACTTGTTAAAATAACTGGGTGATGTCAGGAGGTACATTGAAATCCAGGCTTATTGCATGACCCGACAGGTGACTGAAATATCGGGTCAAGGCATGCAAGGGCACAAATAAGCAAAATTCTTGTGTCTGACCTGCAAAAAAACGGGTTACTTGACAAGTATCTTCATGATTAAATCAGAGAATGCTTCACAAACATAAAACAGTGATCACAATTAGAAGGATATTTCTAGAGATGTGTTGTGCACATTGAAATTAATACTCTTGATTTATTAGACACAGACAAAATTGGGTCTGATATTCTGACTTGGTACAGGCAGGCACATTTGAGTGAGTGGGTTAAAAGTACAAATGTAGTTTTATAAGTTCCTAAACATGTAAAATGATACACATTTATCTGAAATGCTTTGCATATGGAATTTTCATAAAAATCCTGGCAAAGTTATTGAAAATAAACAAAAAGTGTGTATGAACCCTGTTAAATATGTTATTAGAATTTGAGGTAAAAATTAAAAGTAAATACTGAGACAAGTAACTCCAGCCCCTGTGTCCTACAAAATGCATGTATACTTTTTGTTGGGGTTTGATAAAAAATATGATAAAAGAATAAATTTTACAATTTTAGGTATGATACATGCAGGAATGGGTGCAACACATGTAAATAACTTCCTAGCTGGTTTGAATGTGCCTCCTGTCCATTCATCTACCATTAAAAAGAAGGAGAAAGAAATTGGGAAGAAAATACAAGAGGTTGCTGCTGAATCATGCAAAGCTGTACAAATAAAGGAAAAGGATTTGAGCAATGGCAAGGTACAATTACATGTATGCCTATGGTCATACCCATGATAGCATGGATATGGGGGTATCAACTCCTGCCCTTCTGGAATACGGAATACTCTCTAATTTTGGACTGGAATCCGGTGTACCAAAATAAAATTTGACTTCAGATGAGAATTTAGTGATCGCGTATGATTTGACCCCTGTTTTTTACTGTCTGGCGTACGGTACGCTGCATCTTGCATATGGAATACCACTTGAAAAGGCCCTGGAATCCAGCGTACCGAAATGGGGTTGTCACCCTCATATGGGGATTATAATTCCCTCCTCCATCTGAACCCTGAATTCCAACTACTTGTAAATGTTTTAAGGCCAAAAATAAAAAATTGTTTGTTTCCCACACCCGACCGACCGTCATCAAACGTTGCGACCGTAAATTTTTTCTAATGTTTTCATAATTTTTCATAATTATCTCTTTTTTTTTTATTTTGGCGCACTTCCAGTCCAGTTTTACATTTGAGTTGTTCCCCTTTGCCAAAGTAGTGGAAAAAACTACAAAGTCAGTCAGTTTATCAGACTCAAGTTGTTCCCTTTTCACTTGCAAAGTTTGCAAAAAATTAATTGTGAAACTTAATGTCCTTATTAAAAAAAATGTGCCTACCTAACCGACCCATTGGAAAAATGGAGATTCGGGTGTGGGAAACAAACATATTTTTAATGATGGCCTAATTACTGCATACCAATTGTGCTTGTACACAGGGGGATGTGGGGTTTCTATTTACACCCTTTTACTTTCAGCTTGATGAGGTCAGTTCATCATCATATTGCACTGCAAATCTTGATATATACATGTACTATCATATTGTACACCTCGCTTTTTAGCTCACCTAACCCGGAGGGTCATGTCCACTGGGCGTCCGTGTCTGTAAACTTTTTATGCCCTGCCCACTTATGTGGAAGGGGCATATATAGTGTTACCCTTGTCCATCTGTCTGTCCATACGTACGTCCGAACTATGTGGTTAAGTTTTGCGTTAAGGTTCATTTCTCTGGAACTAAAAATAGTGTATCAATGAAACTTCATCAGTAGATGCGTCTTGGAGAGTACTGAGCAGTCATACAATAATTGGGTCATTATGACCTACATTTTACGCTTGAGTGACTCTGGTTAAGTTTTGTGTTAAAGTTCATTTCTCTGGAACTAAGAACAGTGTATCAATGAAACTTCATCAGTAGATGCATCTTGGATAGTACTGAGCAGTCATATAATAATTGGGTCATTATGACCTACATTTTATACTTGAGCGACTGTCGTTAAGTTTTACGTTTAGGTTCATTTCTTTGGAACTAAGCAAGTGTAGCAATGAAACTTCATCAGTGGATGTGCCTTGGGTAGTACTGAGCAGTCATACAATGATTGGGTCATTATGACTCACATTTTAGGGCGAGGTATCCATGTCTTAAAGACACAATTTCTAGTTACATTTAAATCTTCTCCTCTGAAACCGCTGGGCCAAATGGAACTAAACTTGGCAGGAAGCATCTATGTAAGGTCCTTTATAAAGTTTGCTAATTTCCTCCCGATCGGACAACAAACACTGCAACCAAGGGCAATTCTTAATTATACCCCCGCTTCGAAGAAGTGGGGGGTTATACTGGTTTACCTCTGTCCGCCCGTCCGTCCTTCCGTCCGTCACAAATTTTTTGTCACAAAATTCTCAGCAACTATAAGCAGCATCCAGATCATATTTGGTGTGAAGCATGACCATGATTAGTTGTAACCTGGGATTGAGTTTCGTACCTGTCACGCACCTACTTCCTGTTTACCGATGCCACTTTACTTTTTGCCTTATATGTACTATGGAAATTTTTCGTCTGATAATTCTCAGCAACTAAAAGAGCAACTACTTCATATTTGGTTTGAAGCATGTTCATGATGAGTTGTAACTTGTCATGACCTTGCTGGGTTGTAGTGTTGGATATGATGATATATGATGTAGGATGCATATGAGGGGGGTATTGGTAAGCTTTGGCTTACAGTTCTTTCATTCTGATTAGTTGAGTTTTCAAAAATCTTCTCCTATGAAACCACTTGGCCAAATGGTACCAAACTGTATACATGTAGCAAGCATCCATGAGAGGTCCTTAACAAAGTATCCTCTTTGCAAAGTATTCTCTATACAAGAAGCGTCTATGGGAGGTCCTTTACCAAGTTTTCTAATGTCCTGATCAGACTACAAATATGGCCACCATGGGCATTTCTTGTTTCTGATTGGGCCAAAAAAAAATATATGTCTGTTTACGGTTACCCGACCGACCCTAATCTGAGCGCCGACCCTAAGCCATTTTATTTCGTTGTCATTTTAAAGTGAAAGTTAAAGTACAAAATCGGTAACTTCCGTTGGGAAAACGAAAGCAAAAAAACGAAAAATCGGCAACTTGCGTAGTGAAAACGAAAGTGAAAGTAATTGGTCGTAGTTTTCCGTCTATCAATCGTACTTTTCCGCCATTTCTGCTATTCGAAATCATTTCAGCGTTTGAAAAAGTTGGACAAAATGATGAGATTTCAAGCGTATAATTGATACAAGTACAACAGGTATGCAAAACATGTCGGAAGCAAAATAAAATGAAAAAATAAAATAAAATGGGAATGCCGACCTACCGTCCCTATTTTTTGGGAGGATGTAACCGTAAACAGACATATATTTTTTTTTGGCCTTGGCTCTTATAAAAAAATCTTCTCCTCTGAAATTGCTTGTCCAAATGGAACCATACTTGACAGGAAGCATCTGTAGGAAGCCTTTACAAAGTTTCCTCATTTCGTCCTGATCAGGCTACAAATATGACTGCCATGGGCACTTCTTGTTTCAGATTTTCTGATATAAAAATTCTTTTCTGATTACTTCTGAAACTGCTTGGCCAAATGGAATAATACTTGACAGGTAGCATTTGTGGGAAGGCCTTTACAAAGTTTCCACATTTCTTCCAGATCAGGTGACAAACATGGCCGCCATGGGCAATTCTTGTTTAACTCACCTGAGCCTGAGCTATGCTAAAGTGAGCTTTTGTCATAACTTTTTGTCTTTCGTCCATCTGTCTGTTCAGTACTAGCTCTATATAAAAATAAGAGTATGTGGTATGATTGCCAACGAGACAACTCTCCATCCAAGATCTAAAGTAGTAAAGATAAGCAATTATAGGTCACAGTACGGCCTTCAACATGGAGCCTTGACTCACACCCCAAAGTAAGCCATAAATGGCCCCAAAATGACTAGTGTAAAACAATTCAGACAGAACAAAGTGCCAGATTTATACAAAAACAATAAACAAAAAACAAATATGACACACAGCAACAAGCAACAACCACTTGAATTACAGGCTCCTGACTTGGGACAGGTACATATAGTATATATGCAGCAAGGTTAAAAGTACATGTATTTGCTAGATCCAAAATCTCCCTCTAACCTAGCACATAATCATTTTAAACTTCTTCTCAGACAATTTATGTATATTCTATATTTTTTGTTCAAGGAATGTTTTCTAATCTTGAAAGTTTAATTAATATATCTTTCTTGTATTTTGTCAGGTAGAAGCTAGTTTTGATGGAGGCTGGCAAAAGCGTGGCACTGGATGGCAATATGACAGTAATACAGGTATATTAGAAAGGAGTTTCATTTTTAGGCTCGTGGATCACATAATTATGTGTGTGATAACTCAAAAACTGTTGATATGTTTTTTTAGCAACAAAAAAAGGTTCAGAATTATCAGCTTTTCTAATATGGGGTGCTGCAATTGCAAAGAACAAAGGCAACCATGACTACCAGAAGAGTTAAAAATGACAAATATATGACTGCACTATAGGTTTTATGCTGAAATTGCCATCACAATAGTTTATGCACGAAAACTTCACAAAATTACCCAAAATGGCATTGCCTGTATATAGGTTACATTCTCTAAGATACATGTATTCTTTATTTCCGTAAAAATATATATTAGAATCTAAATAATTCATGGTTGCCATAAATTTATAATAATTTTAACATGAACTTCCATTGTTTTCACATATTTCAGCCCTCACTATCGCCCGTGATAAAATATTGGCAAAAACAACTCAAGCCCATGTTCAAATGACAATAAATATATGGCGACCATAAATTATTTCTTAACCAGTCTCCAAATTAAGTTGGTAAGATGTGTCACAAATCAAAAGAAATCATTATTCAATGCAAATTTATATTAAGGGTAATCATGGTAATCTGACAACTTGTTAATGATAAATTGTTTTCAGGTGACCACTATTTTCAGTACATCTGTAATTTCGCCACAAAAATAAGTGCTCATAATCTTATGAAAGAAAAAAAATTTGAAGTGGTCTTTGACAATTTGAATTCATTTGGGTGGATAGTTACCCAAATGATCCAACTGCAACAATGGTTAGCGTGCTCGCCTTCAGGAGTGGAAGACTGGGGTTTAATTCTTAGTCGGGTCAAATAAAAGACTTTTAAAATGGGTACTTGCTGCTTATCTGCTAAACTAGCAGCACTTTAGTGTGTTAGAGCAAGAACTGGTTGGCTCAGAGTCAAAATGATGTGTCCGAGTGAAGTTTCTGTTTAACTGCTAGCACTCTAAAAAACCGGGCCAGCCAAAGCCAAAGCAGACAGTTTCAATGCCTTACACCTTGTTCCCGTCATGATATAGCTGAAATAATTTGCTCATTTGACTTTAAACACCATATTCATAAATGCAAACAAACATATACAGAAACAAAATTTTTAAATCCCCACAAACTTGGAATGGGGATGTTGTAACACTACCGTCAATATTTCATACTAATTTATAATAGTTCTTATTCTATGTTATATTTTTATTTGAAGGACATGCAAGTATGATAGGCAAAAAAACAGGCAAGGTAATGGATTATGCATACAGAAGTAGAAGCTGTAAAGTCTGCGAGATTTATGAGGGGAGAAAGGAAACTGTCCCTGCTCATGATTGTTACCGTAATTGGAAGGGTACCAGCAAAGGAATGGAACCAGACATGGCTATAGAAATGACACACAAACTAAACGATTCAGGGTGCCAAATCAAGGTTCTTCATGCAGATAATGACTCTACAACCACCTCAAGACTCAAAGTCCATTTTGAAAACCTAGAAAAGAAAGATGACCAGAACCATGTTAAAAAGGGCTTCTCTAAAAAACTATATGAGCTTTCCAAGAAATATAAGGAACTGAAACATCCTGATGTCATCCCTTATCTTGTGAGATGTTTTATGTATGCCATCAAGGAGAATGAAGGTTCAACGGATGATTTGAGAAAGGGTTTGGACAGAATAGTTCCCCATGTTTCAGGAGACCACTCTCTATGCACAGATGTGGAATGGTGTTCCTACAAGGATGACCCTGTAAATTTTAAGTAAGACATTTTTTATTGGACTGATGTGATTAATATCATAATAATTCCAATTCTAAATACATGTTTATATTCAGGATATCAAAGAACCCCAAGAATTCAATTTTTTGTTAAAATCAAACTAAGTTTAATTTTAGACCCATTGGACCTTAATATCGACTATTTTGAAAATGGGGCCCAAAATAAAAAATCTAAATGCACAGTTAGATTCAGCATATCATAGAACCACAAGAATTCAGTTTCTGATGAAATCAAACAATGTTTAATTTTGGACCATTTGGACCTCAATGTGGACTAATTTAAAAACAGGGCCAAATATCCAAAATCTAAATACACGGTAAGAACCCAAACAATTCAAGACTTTAAATTAATCCCCATAATTTAAGACTAAGAGCTGTCATTGATAGATTTGATATCGATGTATTGATCAATACAAAATTTTCGATATGATATCGATACATTTTTAAAGTATCAATTCTCAAAACGCTTTTTTTCCGGATTTTTCTATTCCGACCGCATTCACTTTTCTCTTAGTTAGTCGTTATTTCTGCGTAATGGCCGAAAGTGAAAGTAAACAAAATCAGAAAAATAAATGAATTTTAAATGCGTGGCAGTTGCAAGAGTGATTTATAGAACCATTTTGGGATTCCAGAGAAAGTCTTCAATTTGTAGTTAGTTATCCAGGTACAGTGTAAGCAGTTCAGTGAACGGAAGCAATTTTCTCTGGTAGAATCGGAGGACAGACTTCACATTATTCATGTGAACAATGACTTTGAACAGTGCATTTCAATATATCGATATTTTTCCAGTCGATATATCGATACTAAACTTATCCATCAATGACAGCTCTAGTCCCCATTGATACTGGTTAAGAGAAATTTGTATTTTAATATTTCTTGCTGTTGTGCAATACCTGGCTGTTGCGCAGTACTGAATAAATCTGATCTGTTTTCATACTACTGTTTGGTGTGTATCTCCTGCCATATTAGTATTTGTTGTTTCTTGTATAGATCAGAAATAATTTATGTTCAAATTAGCATAGTAAAAGAACATAAAACTAATTTATACAAAGTATTAGATTCATTTGTAAGTCTTGTTTTTGGCCCCTTTTTGACCTCTAATTCCTAAACGGTTAAGGCCATTACCTGCAAAACCAATCCGAACTTTCCTTGTGTGGTAAGGAACCATGTGGTACAATTTCATAGAGATCCGTACTTACACTCAAGTAATTATTGTCTGGAAATCAGAAAACGCTTGTTTTTTGGCCCCTTTTTTGTCCAAATTTCTAAACAGTTTGGGAAATAACTCCCAAAGTCAATCACAACCTTCCCTTTGTGGTATGGAACATTGTGGTACAATTTTATAGAGATCTATACATTGCAATTGAGATATGGATGCTGTCTTTCTGGCATTTATTCCATATCCTTTCTTTTTTAAATTTACATGTATACGCAAGTTACTGTCCGGAAACTAAAAAAATGCCGCTTTTTTTCCCCTAATGGCTAAATAGTTGAGGTCATAACCCTTAAAATCAGTCTCAACCTTTCTTTTGTGGTATTGAACCTTGTGGTACAATCACAAAGAGATCCATTCACTTATACTCAAGTTATTATCTGGAAACCAAATGTCTACAGACAACGATGCTGGACAATGACGATACCATAGCATTATACTAACCCATATTTTTTGCTGTCATATAAAAAAAAAACTGTAAAAAGATGGACAAAACCTGACAAGGGGAAAACTCATTCCAAGATTATACACTGAAATTTTCATGTAAATCTATAAAATGGTTTATGAGATACTGTATTGCTCTTTGTAATTTTTCCACAATTTTAAGTGTTTTTTACTTCTTTACGGTCTTATTATGTTATGAGTATGTCATCATCGTCCGTCTGTGGACACATGGTTTCCGTGCATAACTTTTGTTCCAGTTGACAGATTTCCACAAAATTTTAACACAAATGATTCTTGCTACAGTATAATCCCTGGGATTAAAATATGGAGGTCCTATTAGGACCCGTTCAGAAACTAGGAAGCCCAAAGGGGCTGAAAATGGGATTTTTTATATGTTTCCATGCAATAACTTTTTTTTCCAGTTGACCTATTTCCATGAAATTGTAGCACAATTATCCTTGCTATAAAATAAAGCCTGGGATTGAAAATGGAGGGACTATATCCACCCGTTTGGAAACTAGAGGCCCAAAAGGGCTAAAATTGGTATTTTTATACTTTAGGGTATGGGGCGTTCATTTTTTTGTCTGATTTTGATGCAGGTTTTCTCTTGAGATTCCTTATTGAAATATCTTTCAGTAATATGCCTACAGATTTGATGTAGCTTTTACTGTTTCCGAGATACAAGGGGTAAAAAAATTGTGAAGTTTTCAATAAGAAAATATACGGTGGCGAGATCTACTCTGACCAGTAGATATCTTTGCAAACAGAGAATGCATGTCTGTTGGTTTATTATAGGTATAAAAGTTTGCCTGGAGGAAAGTGCTTGTCAAATGATGCCTTGAAGAGTGAATTAAGAGAATTGGTCCAACAATACAACAGAAGAGCAGAGAGTTTAAAAAATATGGGATCTACACAAGCCAATGAAAATTTTAACCAAATTGTTGGAAGCAAATGCCCAAAATCAAGGTAGGAAATTAATATTTAAACATACATGTAATATTATAAACAAGATCCCCTACCCCCCCCCATCCCCCAACCAAAACAAAAAAAAAAAATTTTAATTGTGATGTTTGGTTGGTTTGTGGGTGGGTGGCAAAGGTTTGTGGTTGTTTGCAAGAA
>JAOXYJ010000037.1:562745-575595 GCA_028566555.1 Lithophaga nigra
AAAAGGGGCCAAAAGGGAGCCAAAATTGGAAATTGCAAAAAAGTGGGGTTGTAATGTATCTGTGCAAAGGTAATGAAGAGTACAATTTAGTAATGATAAAATAAAGGATATTGGCCCTATAATTTTATGAAAATGGGACCAAAAGGGACAAAGTTGAAAACTGCAAAAAGCGAGGTTGAAATATATCTGTGCAAAGGTGATGAAGAGTAGAATTTTCTAATGATGAAATAAGGGATATAAGACCAAACTGAAACGAGAAAAGGGCTAAAAGTGACCAGAATCTAAAATTGCAAAAAACTAAGGTTTGTAATACATACATGCAAAGGTACAATTTATTGATGAGGTGAAGTCAAATGTGATGAAACAAAGGAAAACCAAACTTTTGCATGGTATCGTGGATCCAGGAAATTACTGTATCCAGCACAATACAATGTCCACACTGACTTTTAATATACACTTGTTCAGCTTTCTCTTGTCGACATGCTACGCTTGACATAGCCTTGTATTTTACTATTCAGCAGGCAGCGTGGGGTATGTGAGCTGTGCTCACTCTTTCCTTTCATTTTACCTACCTTTTGAAGGCAATTTCACTATGAGAAGTTAAAAATACATGTATGTTGATTGCCTTAATGTCTTTAGAGGCCAAATGATTCTACTTTCCTTGTTATATTGCATTCTTCGCTTTTTAGGGACTTTGTTGCGCTCTCTTTTGTTTTTGGAGGTAAAATGACCAAAAATGCTAATTTTTACGAATTAATTCCATACTTGGATAACATTTTCGGCATTTCTGATGCCAAACTGCTGGAAAACTAATGAAATTAAAATTTATATATTAAAAAATAGACCTTGCTAATTACAGCGGCAATTTATGCTTTGAAAAGACAACCAACACAAACATCCCAATACACTACTCAAAAAATAAAGTATACTGGTAAATTAAGTCCCAGCAAATACTATCAACGTAGTAGATCTTTTGATAGGAAATAGTTTCTTGAACTTTTCATAAAAATTAAGACCAAATTTGGTGTAGTACAATACGATCTACTATTTCGTCTTACGTCATAGCTACATCGCATCCTTCAGTCTGGAGACATATATATTATCTTGATTTCAAATGTCAGCCTCGAGTCACATTATGATGCATATCTGGGTGACTGTAGTAGAACCAATATTTCATATCGTGTTATGAGGCTCATATTCCATAATATCTATTTGCAGAAAGACTGATAATATATTTATCACATTTTATTCCTTGATTAGATTTTTGACGGGAGATCTTATAGTTGGAACAGACTTTTCAGAATTTACGGCCAAGCGTGGTCACTTAATGGTTTAACTCTAAATTCTTGCGACGTCTAAATAATAAACAAAGTGACTTTATAAGTAGCTCTTTGACTCTAAAACGATGGGCTGATAGTTAATCACAAAAGAGGGGCGATTATAATCAGATTTCCTTTCTTTTTGCCAAGGTTAGATGGGTTTTCTAATTCTGAAGTATAAAAGTGACCATTGCAGTCAGCCAGCAAGTTAGTTTACCCTATTAAGGCATGAATTAAAAGAGTTTTCCTGATAGATACAGCGTTTTGTCGGTGATATGAGCGACAAAAGGATATACATTTATATTCGTACGTGTCTTTTTACTATCGCTTTGTACCTTTCACTCCTTACTCTATCGATGAATTTCGATAATACCTTACTGAATCCGTTACGCCTTAAGTGTCTTTTTTCCAAACAATTGATGTTTTCTGAATTTCTGTGTATGTTCAAAAGTATAACTTTCATTTGTACAAATTGATACTAGAATTGTGAATTTGTAAACTTGTAATCTGATCTCAAAAATCTAAAATGATTTCAGCAAAACTGAGTGTTAATTTTGAAATAACACCAACATTTTTAATTGAATTTTCCTTATTTTCAGAAATGCTAACTATCTGGACGAAAAACTTATTTGGTGTGACTGATATGTAACATCTGCTTTGTATTATAATAGAACACTGAGCTGGATCTACACAGTGCCAGCGCTCTGAAAAGACCACAGATGTGACTGGGATAGATTATTATGATGCTCACCCGACCTGTCTTTGCTCAAACTCCTGAACGCTGAGGACTTAGTGGAAAAGCATCAAGTACCAATTTTACGAATCTTTGGTTTACCCGAACCGGTTTCCCGCACTCCAGGCGAATACATAATCACTAGACCACGCAACTGGTTGCATTGATTTCGATCTAGTGATAGTCGGACAATGTGTCCAATACATAACACTGCAACACTGGACTATTTTGATTCATTGCTGTCCCCTGAAGAACAGAATCCATTCATTAGAAATGATTCAGCGTTTCATAATTTAAACTTGAACGAAATTATTTATAAATATAGACAATGGAGTTGCACATTCCCAACGCAGTTATAAGGTTGGATGATACCTGACCATAACAATTACTGTGTTTATTATATTGAAAATGTAATGAATTATTTAAATATTGTTATTATCTTCCAGAATCTCTGACGCAATAATTTTATATAACAGTACATTATAGACATGACATCTGCAACAATATCAGTTTAATATTTTGATGACTCCAATATTATTTTATGGATAAATATTCGATTAAAGTAAGAGGAGAAACAAATCCATACCGTCGTTTATCTCCATATTTAAACCATTATCGTTTTCCGTAATGTTTGTTTTTTCCAACATGAAATCTCCCATCTTTATTTACGGGTAGATCGAGAATTTATTGACAACCTGCGAGTTGTTAATGAGATACAGGTGACTAACCGTATTGATGCAGCCATGTTTTATAGTTCTTTTATGCACGTGAAATTTAAAACGTTCAACTCGAATTTCAATTCTAGCGAGCTTAATGATGAACTGGAGATATATTTATCATAAAACAAATATATTTATCAAATTGAATATTTTCGTTAATGATTTTTGTTCGTCATTACATTTCCCGGCTTTATGACCAGTTTTTGGTTAATTCCTGTAGATATCACTGCTCATATAGAGGTACGCCGATGTCTAAAGTTAACAAATCACTATTAGCTTGGATTATTTAATTACAAACTACAAATTTCTTATTTAGATTATGAAAGCTATACTCAAGTTACAGATTGTTTTAGGTCTGTCAAAAACAGGACATTTTGAAGTACGTCTTTGGTCGTCCGTCTGTTATCTTTTTTTTAATGTTAATTAAGATCAGAGATCGTAGATATTAATTTGGTATATGAAGCAGAACTGTGCATGTTGTTCAAGCATCTCAATCGGACGTGCAGGTTCTGAAGTAGGGAGTAGAAAGTGCATGATAAATGGTTTGCAAGGCCCAATTTATAAATTTCGTCAATTAAATAAATTTGTAATTTCTTTTCTTAATTTTAATTTTGCTAACGTAAGCCGGGGGACCATCCGAGCTATACTCATTTCTTGGTGTCAATCATGGCACATCAACTAGCGTTAGATTTTCCCTTTCGATTATCTCTCCGAACATAACCAAATTTGGGAGGATGTGCATTAAATGGTCATCTTCAACATAATCGTGTTTGATACCGATCAAAAATTCAACATTCAATAATGTGTTTTTGATAAACTGAAACTTAAAGATCTTCTTGTCACTAACTACGGCCGATGAAATTATTTTATGGCGTGAATGTCGAAGATGACGTCACCGCCGGAAATGGTTTAACGTTGGATCCTATAGGAAATACACTAAAATCACGGAAACAACTGAAACAATTGGCGGATACATGGATGTAAATGATCATTGGATGGTCCTTACCAGGTTTGTATGTTTCATGCTGATTGGAAATCCAAGATTTCAGCACTATGGAACGTAGCTTAACATTTAACCCTTTGGAAAATGACAGAGGTGGTTAAACCGAAATATAGTCGTGAATGATCTCTGGGTGGTTCTTTTTTGGCGTTTTTCATGTCGATTGGGTTCTACCAGTACTGATGAAGTTAGAGGCAGAAACCGCGGTCTGCTGTTCAAAATTTAATAACGGTATTTGCATTCTTTTATTTAGAATTCTAAGATTATCACATTGAGGAATAAAGTTAATTATTGGACTCTTTGAGATATGCATAAAGATGTTTTTCTTGGAAACAACTGAGACAGTTGAACCGAAGCTATTCATGACTGATCACTGGATGTCCTTGACCAAGTTGGTGTTTTCCATGCCGAACGGAATTACAAGATGGTCACGACGTGGGAAATAGTTTAACAATGTTGACTATTTGAAATGCACTTCAATGATCTTGGAAACGACATAGACTATTAAACCAAAAGCAGAGAAACAGAAAAAGCAAAACACTTTCACGACAGCAACAGAAATGCCGTGAAATCAGACATACTCAAAAGCCAAATTAACCCCCTACAAAAGTAGAATAAAGCATCTCCTCATAAAACCTGGAGGACAAGCAAAATGACATTAAAAATAGAACAACAGAAATTCACTATAATATGTACTGCAGGGCAAGTACAACCAACAATTTTATTCTCTGCAGTTGCTGTTAAGTTGCAAAAACGAAAAATTCAGTACATGTACTCATATGATAATGAAATAACAATCCCGATAGAGCAAATACCGTGATCAAGTATGAACAAGTACTTGAACACTACTATTAAACATTGTTATGTGATTTTGGTACGGAATTGAATTTCTAGGTACACAATTAAATCAAGTGAATGTCCAGTTTTGAAATACTCAGTAAAAAACTAAAATACGCAATCCACCAAGAAAATGATGAGTAAAATAACCAACGCATCAATACTTATCTGGAACACTGATTATGTGATGCTGGTACTGAATTGAATTTCTGGGTACCCAATTAAACTCAAATCAAGTGAGTACAGTAAAAAAAAACTACAATACACAATTCATCAAGTAAATGATGAGTAAATTACCCAATGCATCAATGCTTATCTGGAACACTGCCAAAAGTATTCATGATTAACTGAAAGGTCTTTCACAAGGTTATGTTCATGCCATTCGGAATTTTAAGATGGCCACTACCATAACAAGACGGGGGTCTTCTTGGAAAAAATGAAACAAGTAAATCAAAACTACGTATGAATTGTTATTAGAAATAGGATGGGATTTTAGAGATGGCCATTTCAGTTATTTATACTAGGTCAGTTTATAACCAGTTTAACAGTAAAGGATAAGGTGAACTGAATTATTTATTACAAGAACTCTCAGTATTATTCTTCAGAAAAATATTTGACTTGCATATGTTGCCTCGCTTTTCATCTCACATGACAGAAATAAGCGTATAAATTTTGCATCTAAAATTCGTTGTTCAGAATCCATAGTTAAAGAAATATTATAAAATTGAAGGACAGGGTATGTTGTATTGCACATAGAGAAAATTGTAGGCCTTATAAGCTATTTCTTTATTAGCTTTACACTGTTTAGCTAGAGCTTGAATGGCGAGATTTAAAAATACTTGCAAACTGGTATATTGAAAACTGTATTTTGTTTTCACTTTCATTATAATGTAAAGCGTGAAAATAACGCTATTCTTTGAAATTTTACTTATTTTTTTGTATTGATATTTCAAGTGTTTTTTTTTTAATTTCATTCTAATTTCATACTAAAATTTCGTATGTATTTTCTATATCTTCTGTTATAAAAAAACACTTACAAGCAAATGTCATAATATTGTATCAGTGATGATCGTGGAATTATTCAAACTATTTTTAGTATAACGCATCATATAGTTAGATTAGTAATCCCATTGATCTTGAAAAGTATCACAGAATTTTGTGTTTGAAGATTATTATATACCAACGACGAAAAATTAATATGCGTTGGAGATGAACCAAGATTATTTCAAGGGGCATATCTTCAACGGGTAAGAATATGCAAGGTTTCGAACATATTTCAAAATTTAAATATGATCAGTGGGAACTAACTTCTGCTCTTCATAATTTCTTTCGTTATAATAAAGTGCCTGTTTCAGTTCCTTTAAAATTGAACGGAAAATTTATATGTTCAGACAGTTTGTACATTTTCAGATCTAATGCACATCTTGGCACTTTTTCCGTGCGCATGCGAAAAATGTTCATTTTTTAGTCTACAGGTCAAATAATTGTCCATATAATTTTATCGGTTTTCCACGTGGCTAAATGCACGATAATTAATGGTCATACTCATCATTACCCTGACCACTCCTTTTAAATAAAAAAGATTAAAAAAAACTATGCCCATTTATTCACGTGGCAAAAAATTCAAAATAGACATATTTTAATTTAAAAAAACAATAGAAGTGGCATCGGTAGTGTATAGCCCTTATACAGATTCTGTCATATTACTGAAATTTTCAGTAGTATAATAAAAGCGTGGGAACGGAAACAGAGCTTAACAACTAAATCCGAATAAATTAGATAAAATTATAAAATAGTTTATATAACGGAACAAACCTGTATATTTTGAAACAATATTTACATCTTATTCAGTACAGTTTTTGTTTCAGAACGTATAACATGTGGTTGATGAGACATGATATGTTCAGATGTAGATTAATTTTTGTACTTCTGATACTGTATTACTACTACTACTGCCCAGGTACCATTCTTGAACTGTTAATAGGTTATCACCGGCTTCGATGATGACAAGAAAATTATATCAATACTTTGCTGTTAAATTTACAGTACATATAAACTTGTTAGAACTAGGGTTAATCTTTTGAGCTGTACTTTATTTCTGATTTTGGCTTTATGCCAATTTTTAAATCTACCTCATTTTTTGAGTTTTAATGAGAAATTTGCAGATCAAGGCGCGATAACTCTTAAACATTTCACTACAATAAAACCGAAAGAAACAAAAACGAGAATAGGCGTCAACTTTTCTCGGACATATACCAATTCGTACTGGTGAATAAGTTCAAGATGTAAAGTTCTATATATAAATTCCTATATTTTCCTATAAAATTCGCATGTCCTATATGTTTTTCTATATTTGTACGCGGTCTGTTGCTTAAAATTTGAAGAACGGTATTTGCATTTCTTTTTTTTTTCTATATTTGTCAAAATTTCCTACTAATTGCTATAAATCAGACAATAAAAAAAAGAAAAACATTACACAGAAAGCCATTTTTATTCATTTTTAATGAACCATTCTACCTGTATTTTTACACAAAACAAAGATTGCCGTGACATTAGTAGCACTTTATTTGAACTTCAGGTAAATGAGCCGTATCGGGTGAAAATTAGAAAAAAGTAACAAAGAATAAGAAGGGAAATATTTTGGTTGCTATTACGTCAGAATAAACCCCACATTTAGCAATTTAACTGTTAGGACAGTTGTCACAAGTCATCTCAACCATTAGACCGCCTTAGCCCCTGATTGTTCCCGAAAAAGATGATGTGTGTGTATTTAAATGGTTGTATATCTGATATTCAAGAATAATTCGGTTATTTTATAAATAAAGAACGAAAAACAAGTTATTATACCACCTTCGGTATCCTTAATCATTATAGAAATATATCAGGTTATGATTATCATTGTATATGTGATGTATTGTTTTGTATAATACTTCCGTCATCAGGTACAGAAATTTCACTACTATTTATATTCACAATGTGTGTTATTTTTCTTTTAAACTCAGCTACAGCAGGTTACAGGTTTTCAATGCCGTTATAGGTCCTCAATTCAAAGATTCGAAAATGCACTTTTTGGGAGATTATTGTAGATATCCAAAATTACCTCTCAAATAAACTCTAGTTCATCATATTGAACGATTTCTTTAGCGTCGTAAATGTTGCTTATATGGCGTTAGAGTTTTGATCTTTTGGAGTGAATTTAAACAGCTGGCAATAGCAGACAGTATCCTACAGGCTCCTGTAATGTACATGACAGTATACTTTTCAGTTCTCTTTTCAGATAATTAAAATATGCATATCAGACCTCGTTTCCCTGTAACAATAATTCAAACTTGATGGAGGCGTTGTCGGAAACGACAACTATCCCCGCACCCTCACATAGATTTTTGGCCCCTTATTCAATACAGTAAGGGCAAGGATGCAAATATCTTTTACCTTTCACTTCTACAATCAAAGACGAATGCACAAACATATTACAACCCTATCTTAGTCAATTTTTCAACTTGGCCCCCTTTTTTCCTTCTAGGCCCCTTTAATCCCTACAGTATGGGTTAGGACTCTATTAACAATTACAGTTTGCATCTGATAGCAATGATATATTACAAACCTATTGTTAAATAATTTTACAACGGACCCATTTTTATTCCGATCGGCATCAGAAACACGGTTTTGGTAGAGGACAGTCTAATCAACATTTATGGACATGTTTCGCTTCAATTGTCACAGTTACTTCAAAGAAGAAGATCTTCAAGTGTATTTCCAATAGGGTTCACTGTTAAATTATGTTCCACGGTGGCGGCCATCTTGAAATTCCGATCGGCATCAAAAACAGGATTTGGGTAGAGGACCTTCCAATGAACATTTATTAGCATGTTTAGCTTCAACTGTCATAGTCACTTCAAAGAAGATCTTCTAGTGGGTCCAGTGTTAAACTTTGTCCCGCGGTGGCGGCTATCTTGGAATTCCAATCGACATCAAAAACATGCTTTTGGTACAAGACTACCCAAAAATCATTCACAGTACAAAACAATTCCACTGGCAGTGTAGTTCCTTACAAGAAGATCTTTGAAGTTTAAGCCAATCAAACAAATTATTTGACCCTGGTTGCCATGTTGAATATTCGGAACGAAAAACACAATTTTTGTAAAGGCCCTCCTAATGCATATTCCTGCAAATATTGGTTTCATTAGGCTTAGTGTTTTCTGAGGAGAAGATTGAAAAGGTAACGACGGACGACGACGGATGGCAATAGCTCACCTGGTTCTTCGGACCAGGTGAGCTAAAAAGTAGCAACCATCGTTAATATCTTTAAAACGTCACACAAAAATGTCACAATTAATGTCGGGATCATAGTTGTCTGTAACATGAAAATGCGTGCTAAGATACCTAGTTATTATGAATGTCTTGAAAATGGCTTCCTAATCGCACAGCAATATACTTGAGTATATATATCTTTCCTATATCTATTTTCCATTCTCAAAAATATATATGAACATGTACCAGCGGCGTAAAGTTTTGTTATAATACACTATCATACAAAGTAGATTAATGTTCAACATAGAGGGGCATTGTTTGTATGTATGCATCATTAATTAACAAACAAAAATAGTGTATTCAAACCTCTCCGTAACTTGCAGCCTCTAAATATAATGAAATGTTTGATCTAATTATAAAAGTTATACATCTTCAACGATATAATTACACTGTATCTTGCGTTTTCCAACTGTTTCTGAAACAACTTTCAATCAAACAACGTGACTTCGATCATTTTCAAACTCTTCTCAATGTTAACAAAAGCTTGTCCAATGTTTCTAAGGGATGGCCTAATCCTATGTGATAGACAGTTTGCCTTCCATGCGTCTAATATATCTCGATTCAGTTGCACCAAGTCTCGTTCTGTCTGTCTATATTCGATTTGTTCCCAGTCGTTAAATGTCATTCCAAGTTCCACCAAGAAGTGAAGAGAATCGCTTCCAACTAAAGGTGCTAGTTTGTCAATGTGTTCATCGGTTACCACAAGGTCCCATTTCTCCGGTTCTGTGTCTAAAACGTATAAGAATACACTTTCAAAATAAGGTAATAACAAAATACCAAACTCCAATGCATATTGAAAAGGGGGAGTCCATCAAAACCGACCAAACCGAGAAAAAACTCTCGATCATCTCAGCAAACAGAACGAGTGGAAAACAGCTGTCATATTCCTGACTTGAAATGGTGGGTAGAACCTGGATTTACGGCATGCCAAGCCTATCACTTATATGACAGTTGTAGGTACATGCAATTCAGAATTAACAGACATATTCGTTTTTAGTTTTTCTTTTTGTGTCTTTTATGTTTGTCTGTTTGTATTTGTCTTAATCCGGATTTTGTCTGGGTCCCTTGATTGATGATTTTTGTAATTCACCCTTCGGTTTTCTTACCTTTTTTTAGTCTTTGTTGATAGATCAGTGTTTATTTCCTTTTTGTGTTTGAATTTGATTCTTTGATAACTCTGTTGTCCGGTCTTCTGGATATACGATGTAATGATTAAATAACCTTCTAATTCTGTATAAAGTATTACCTGACTGTTAGTGACTACTATCAGCTATTTCTAACATTCATAGTGGTTTTAAGTATGTACTTGTATTATTTATAGCTGTCATACACATTCATAACAAACTGACTGCACTGTCCCTGACTATCGAAAACTGTCAGACTGATAATATATATTATTGTCAAACATCCATTGCATGAGATTTCCGTAGACAAACATTCGCAGTCATTGAAGAAACAAGTAAAACTTTCAAAAAATGTTTGCGATAACCCTCCAATACCGATAAATATTAAAAGAATTATTCACACTCATTAAGGGTACAGATAAAATGTAACTTATTGCCTCTGAAGGAAAAATAAGCCATTTATTAAAAGGATCTACAAGATACGGGTATTTTTTCTATTTTTAGCACTTTTGAATTTGCGCGAAGATCTTTTATATCCAAATCTGATAGATTTAAAGACTAACTCTTTGTCGCAGGGGATTGTTAACAGTAAATATCTTTAAATTACGCATGTGCAGATTTTTTTACGTGTAATGAGACAATTTATTTATGTAATGAACATGCAAATTTATATTACGTTATTACAGGAGTAGTGGAAGAGATTCTAACCATACTGATGAGACAGTTGAAGCCTTCCTAAGCCATGGTATGACGTTTCGTAAGGAAATCGACATGCTACAGGAAAAAGTTGAAATGCTACGCGATAAAGATGACAACAAATTGATTATGTTATTTTACAAAAGTCAAGTGATGAATGAATTACACAGTACATTTGTTCAAAAGATAATACGAATATACATTGAAGTACATGTAAATAAAACGTGGAAGCAATTCGTTTTGCGTTCAATGGATGAGTTGAATACAGCAGCACCTGGTTTACTCTTAGAGAGCACAGCAAACCGTACACAGGCTGATATTATAATCACTGAAGACCCCAAGTTGCCACATATAATTCGGATATCGTTCGAAACGTTTTCGGGCCGGAACATCGCTGTAATTCAATTGGGTCAGAAGTACAAGGTAATTGCCGAACTCCAAGCTGTTACAACTCTTGAAATGCTGCAAGCCCTTGGATTTTGCCAAGAAATGACAAGACTGTACTGCACACTTGCCTCAGTTCCAACAGCAGAAGGAACCACAAATAAAGTTATAAAAAGGTTTGATCCTTACAGTATTCTGCTGATAGGTACAAATAAATTTGTGACTAAGGATTCCAGCAGACGTGTTTTGGAATTTGAAATTGAGGATAATACAAACAAAAACCTAAGTGAACTGGATAAGCTTGGACTGAATTTACTTTTTCCACCCTGTAAGACAAAAAGTTACAAACCAACTCTCAGTCGAGAAACACATATGCTGTACTGTGGTCGTCGAGTTATGGAATTTCATAATAGACCGGAAATTTCTCATACAGATGGAAGATGTGGCCCAAATAATGGTGCTAACTGTCCGGCGTGCCGCACGATAATAGAAAACAAAAAGAAGAAAATGGTGAGAATTGTGGCAAAGGGAAAATTTCAAGGCTGGAGTGGGGAAATTTATTGCGGTAAGATTGTGTCGGGCTGTTTGTGTGGGCCAAATTATGGACGACCTTGTGAGGAATGCGAGGAAGAATTTTGAACTTAACAATACCTTGAAAAGTCTTATTATATGAAGCTAGCAATGCAGAGTTTTCTTGATAAACAAATTACAATTTGTGTGCTTTGATGTTTAAATTATTTGAGGATCAAGAATCTGACCCCCACCCCGCCCATAAAAAATAAAATCTGGAAAAAAATCTAGCAATCTAGCAGGAAAAATGTTAGTTATTGTCTAGATCCCAGCACTTATCTATCCGAGATTAGGGAGTAAAGGGTAAAATTGATATGTTTGTCATAATTTGGATCATTTATAATATTTAAAAGAGCAGGACACGTAAATACATAGCAGTGTAGGGTGTAAAACTGGAATTAAAGCTGGCGTAAATTGAAATGTACAGGTAAACATTTTGTCATTAAGGGTATATTGTTTGGAAGGCATAAACATCAGGGCTTTTTCTCTGCAAGCTTTAAAATATTACGAAGAACTATGGGAAATTTTTCATAATTTGGCTTTCAGCTAACATGAAGGGAATGGACATGTGATAAATTATTCCTCAGTAAAATTTGAAACTGGATTAATGCAAAATAGGAAAAACAACACTATAATATTTGTAATTTGTATATAATATATTCTGTAATCTTTGTATAAATGATTGCCAATGCAATGACTGGTACAATTTAACTTGAATGCTACGTGAAGTTGCACTGATAAATGGATGCTTTTGATAATGGTAACAATGATTGAATATCCTTATTGATCAGTCTCATCTTGTAATTTTCATTTAATAATGAAAATCAGCAAATAAGTATGTGACACTGGCATGTCAGTAAATTGCATTTAATTTTCTTCAAGTACAAGGTGTACATTTTGACGTCATAAACACTGAGAAATTGTAAATATTATTCAGCATACAGTGCTCATGTATGAATTCAACAAAATACACAAACATTTGTGTACATTTTTTAATGTTTGTCATGTTTATAAAAAAGATTTACGCCTGCTTTGTTCAATCAAACTGGTGTACCCATTTGCATGTTACAATTTACGCCAGGATTTCGGTCAACCTGGCGTACTCATTTAAATATTACGTCCCATTTTACGCTTGGTTTACGCTTGGTTTCCGCCTC
>JAOXYJ010000037.1:598963-611682 GCA_028566555.1 Lithophaga nigra
TTTTATAGGAACTTAGACACAATGTAAAACTATCTCTATGCAGTTTTTACATACATTTTTTTTATCTTACATGTATTCAGTTTGTAACACTGGAATGCTTGATTGGTGGAATGGAGATCCTGAGATCTTAATTATTAAAAAAAAAAATCAAAATAAATATCATTTATTTATGCTATGGTCAAATATTGTGTTCTTGCTAGACACAATTGTTAACATTTTGATGTTGATTTTTGTTGTCACAACCCAACTCTACAAATCATCATCAAAATGTCAATTCCAGTGTTGTCAATATGGGACACAAAGCAACTTCCATAGTATTAAGAGATTAATTTTACTGTTGAAGGAAACTAAAATCCTGGGAGAAAACCAACTGACTTCTGGCGAGGACATTATCATACAAAGTACGAGTCATGTACATTTTTTTCTGTCACCCGAAGTCCAACCCTAGAGGTGACAAGCTACAGTGATCCATGCAGGTTGATGTGACTAACTAGTTAGAAAACTAAGCCACTATACTATAAGGTTCCTTTGTGTTACAGAAGGCAAATAACAAGCAAATTAATAAAGTCAATGTAACAAACTTTATTGGCTAACTCAATGCCATAGATGTTCACATATATATATATTCATGTACATAGAATGGCGAGTTTTTTGTACCAATAAATTTCAATATAATATCTGCTTTAGATAAAGACAAATCTTTACCCTGACCAAAATATATACATTTAAAAAAAGTTCTAGCACTTCTGCATATACATTGTATAAGTGCAAAAATAGGATTTCTATAGTTGTGATGCCACATAATATTAGCACAATTTCACAAATTATTTTTCTTTGTATTTTATTCATAACTGTTAATAATTCTATAGGATTATTGTGTGTGTGTAAACGTTTTACTTATTTCTTGTGTAAAAAGTATTGCTTGCATTTTTACAGAATAAAAATATTCACATGTTAAAATACAAGAAAATAATACACTGCAAAATTTCCTTCCATATCTTTGGCTCATTTGAAGAACATTTCACCCAGTTGTAAGAACTATGAATTAATTACTTATTATATTAATATTTTTATTTTTAAAAATAAAAACTTTAAATTAACTTCTCTTAATACCAAAATTTGTTTTTAATAAAGACTACAACTTTTTTTAGTTCATGTCATTGTTGTGTAGATTTTTTTTAAACTCGGTGCATAAGTATGTTGTTGTCTTAATTTGTGCAATACTTCACACAACAAATAATTATTGCAATGAAAATTCAATTACATGCACTGGCAAGAAACTAATGAATGACTGTATATGATAAGACCATTTACCCTCAAACAAAAATGAATTTTCATGGATATTCAAGGCAGGTCAAGATTTCTAAAAGGTAACAAAATATTGTACTTTATCCCAGGTATTCCATTTACCTCCATTATTTCCTAAATAAATTTTTTAGAATGTTCATTAAATCTTATTTTGCAATTTATTCATTAAAACTATATTTATTTAAAACAGGAAAACTGCTGAAAATTTTTCCTTAAAAATTAGCCTTGTTAAAACGGAAGTTTTGTACAGGATGATATGTTGACAATGATGTAAAATGGTGTATCTCTATTGCACACTGGTTTTGATTTGAATACAATGTATGTGCACATTCACTCACTCACATATATATTTCATACCCTGCTTATGTACACTGAGGTATGGGGGTTAAGTGACACTTCACGATGCAACAGATATGAAAAAGAATTATTTTATGTCATGGTCTTTTCTTAAATTGCAAAAGGATAGCACTTCCCCCACTGTTCCATAGAAGATAATATTATAAAATCATTATTTCATTGCTTTTGCTTTCAAACTAATTGCATCAATAGTCAAAACGACTTTACATAAAAAACAAAACACATTGCAATGTAGAAATGAGTATACAATACATATTATGCTTAAAAAATCTATGGCTAACATTGTGTTGAATATCTAATACTGCAGACTTGAGCGTAACATTTATTCTGTTCTTTCCCATAATTTAGACCACTTTTCTTCAGTTTTTTAGGTCAAGTACCACAAAAAAATTACGGAAACATTTTTATTCATTTTTACAAAAAATTTAAAATACACCATTCATAATGAGGAATAGTTTTCCTTTCAGATTGCGCACTTAATATACCCTGTGTAATATTAAATAATTAATTTACTTCTTTATGTAAACATGACTGAAGCCATCTTGCAAAAATAATAAACTTCAAAGATCCACATAACAATAAGTTTAAAATTAAATTATGCAAATTGAAGGAGTATTTTTTTTTTCACTTCAGTAACAAGACATCAAAACAGATCATTAATCCTACGTATTGTACTGTCTAACACATTCCAGTATTGTGTGAAAAATAGTTAAACTGTATATGGATGCTTAAGTCTTTTGAATTCAACACATAGTCCATAATCATTGTAAAAACCTAATAAATACATAAAAATGTAATGTCATGATTCCATATGATTAATTGAGATTCACAAAATTTGTCGTCTAACTCAGCAGTCATCTGAGAAAATGAGGTAAGTACATCCACTTTCACTTTGTCATGTCCTTGTGGATCGATCAGTTTATCCACATCCACTATACATTAAATCAACACTTCACAGAAGAACAACACAATTCAAATTATCACTTTATAGAATGATATTGTAAATATTGTTCTCTTCTGTCCGTCAATCAGTGTACAGTAGTACAGACAGATCATGATTTTCTCAAACTGTCATATATAAAACTAGAATCCACTTATTTTATGACTTTGATGGACTTGCAGCAGCAGAATTATTATGTTCAGTTCTTGCTGGAACTCCTGTTGCTGGTGGGTAGTAATATGAAGCATCTGTAATAAGAAGAAATAATTTATACATATCAATAACTCACAGGAATCAATTTCAGTGTAGTCGAGACAAAATCTCAAAATTATACACTTTACACCATAAGAGAGATTTATCTTACTTTTATATAGTAGTTATGTGGATAAATTAATGTTTTTGTTCATTTTCTGAAACATGCATACAAGATTTTACCATTTTTCTTGTTCATTTTTGCTATTTTTCTAACTATATTTTATGACTAAAAACTGGCAATGTTGAGGATATCGCAACAGGCTTTAATATATTGTCCATAAGAAAGAAAATATTATCACTAAAATCTGGACGTAAAATCTCTTAAGTCAGGTCTTAAAACCCTTGAAATCAGACTTTGTATTATTATCTTGCTAAAAACAGAAACACTATTTTTTGTTTACCAGCATCATCATCACAGGTGATTTTAGACTATCAAGATATCTTCGAATTTTTAATTTCAGACATATTTAAAATCTGATAATGTTCCTTTGCATGACTTTAAAACCATAACGCTTGACAATATTTAGTTATCTAGTTTTCTTTATGAAAATATTGAGAATACATATAAATTTTAGGAAAGAAATGATTTTCTATAAAATCAACAAAATGGTGTTAAATATCAGAACTTTATGTTCAAGGTTGTAAGTATAAGTTTTCTTTCAGGCGGAAACATATTTTTTAAGTAACTAGACCTGCAGCTGTCAAACTTAAAATTTCATTCAACATCCTCTAAACATTATTAAAGGGATACTGACTTCTTGGATGTTGCGTTTGCTTGTTATTCTTATATCATTCTGATTAAGTGCAAAGAATATAATGTGTGTGTGTGTGTGTCATAAATCAAATGTTGGAAAAATGGAAGATAAATTCACTGTTTACACCACTCGTGCATTAGTTAAGAAATTCTGTATGGCTTTTAAAGCGTGGTTTATGTACATGTGTTTATTTTAAGGTAGAAGTGTTGATGAAAAGCTTGAAAAGCCTTACTTTACGTACAAATATTAAACCACTATAAATAAAGGAAAAAACAACAACAACAAAAGCAATTCACAAATGGGGTGAAACTGCAAGTGCATCCATACCTATGTACAGTCAAATATCTTTCAATATGTATATATTTTACTATTATTATCAGTTGGACCATGAATTGAGAAAAAATATGAATAAATATCTAATTTGACATAAACTATTGTCACGTTTGACTGTACTTTGTGCAGAGTGTAACACTTACTGATGATACCTGTGGGATATGCCCTCCACTGGGGGTCAGAATAAGGTGTGGTATTGTACTGTGAGTATGCGACTGTGTTATAATATTCTGGATTCCCAGCTGGAAGGAAAATGCAAATGTAAATTACTTGATGAATGTGACACTAAGATTATCAAATACTGAATAATCACTGTAGCATCGCTTTTTAAAATAATTAATATTAAAGTATTTATTTAATGATCCCATACGTCAAGATCTATATAAAATAGCAACCGGAATGTAAATGTGAATACGTTTTAAGCAGACATTTGATACATAATCAACATTGAGCAATATTGTGTTTATATTTATAAAATGCACAGCTATCAAACGATGGTGATTTACTGTATCTTTCTAATCAACTATTACAACGGATAGCACAGATAACCTTATGTAGAAGAAAAATAAATTCTACCATCTGATATTTCTATTGTGATAGACTTGTTTCTCATACTATTAGTATTGTCAGGTTATTTAAATGATAAAGTTTAATAAGTCTTGAATTTTAACTGATTTTCTAGATATACATATTTGGTCCACAAAGACAACGGAAATGTATTAATTTTGACAAAGAATTTACAGTGTACAAGAAAGGCACGTCTTTTGTTTTCCCTTCATAAAAATTTAGTTCATTTCATAAAGACAATTTATCAGACGGTTGATTTATCGTTTAAATCACGTTATTTTGTCTTTTTTTAAAACGACGGAAGAGGTCTTTCGTGACGGATGAAATTTAATTGCAGTGTCTATTGTTTAAAATTTACCACGATAAGGTATGGGACATATCAAATGACGGATTCCAAAGCACTGTCGATATAGGGGATATACTAGTGGAACAATGCCAGATGAGTCCCTTCAAGATTTTACTGATAACAAAAAGGTGTTCAATTATACCCGTTCCTATGTATTCATAAGAACCTCTGCATAGAAAGTCAAAAGGCTGAAAATTCTCTAATTACTTGTATTGTGTTTAATGACAGATTTGATTGTAATGCTTCAATGGTAGAACAGAAATGAAGCAACTTTAAACATTGAACTATGAAATTTTAAAAACACAAGATGAAAATGTTTTACCTCAAGATTCTCATATGCGTATGAATTATCTGACATATATCTGCTTTTACACATCTGGGGTACAGTTCCGTTAAGTTTCATTTGAGTGCTTAAAATGTGAATGAAATAGTTCCACTCAACTTCATGGCAATGAATATGGCGTATAATTATATACAAACTTGAGCATACTACATACTTTTTATACTTATTATGCATTTTGCAGGTTTGGAACTTTGTTCCATCGAAAATCCAAACTTGAGATTAATTTTGTCACAATTACTCGACAAACGACCGTTGATCCTAGATTGAAAAAAATCGCGATCCGTTACTCTATTAGTAATCCTCAGAGGCCAATTATTTAGGGGACTTTCAGACTAGATAGATTAAATTGATTGCAGAAATAAGCGATCTGATTTCGATATAAACACGAGGCTTGCTGTTATAGGCTTAATCGAGTCTTGATTGAGCGCTATCTGATCCCTGGGAGACGTGCAATGCCAATGCGACTCTATCTAGATGATGACAGCATATTACATTCATGGTTTTTTATTTGTCGGAGAAATATTGATTTAGGGCGAACAATTATTATCACAAAAATATCATTCAGAGCTTCATATTTCCCTCATTTACCTTATAAAATAACGATTTTTATCTTTTAACTGTTTTAACATTAGGGTCCTCTTAATTCTAGTTTTATTTTTCCATGTTGATTATGTTAAAGTTGATACGCGGAAAACCAGACAATGCAAATTGACAGCGGATAAATTAGATGGAAAATTTTCATGAGATCAATTAAAAAAACTTTCATATTGAATTGCAATTTGTAATTTGTAGGGAAATATTATTTCAAGCAAGTCATGTGTTAGGGGAATAAATGTACGTTTATATTTGCTAAATAGCTTCTTAAAAATGTAAATAGCAATTTCTAGGTATATTACATAAGGTAAATTCGAAAAAAGTAACCTAGATAAAACATCAAACGAATATTTAACAATTTAATAAGACAGATATTGAACAAATATGGCGAATACTCAAATTATTCTGTTTGAACCTTGTATTCCGTCAAGTTCTACAGCTTTGAAATATAAATCAAATGTTCCTATGAGACGCAATCACAACTAGTGATAACATTGTGTGAAGGTCTCACTTCTACCCGATAATTTTATTAACCCATCTCGATCGGTGACAACTGTACTCTAGAGACCATTAACAGAATATGTTAGTTCTCAGCTCTATTAAGAGTATTGCAACGGAAAAACGTCGATCGCTGCTTTCATGTATCAATCAGTGTTGTCATTTTATTTTGTTGTTAATATCCAGGTAATTTGCTAGATAAATTACTACAGAACGAGCTTAATGGTAACAAGTTTGCGTGCTGAAGTCATTGCTGCTTGTTATTGCCAATTACCAAAGATGAGTAGCAATTGATGTAAATAGCATCAAATTCTTGTCCTGCCTACAGAGTGACAGTTTTCATTCAATTTTGATGACACAACCCGATAATTACCATGACGATTTCATTTCGTTTTTACTAAAGTGCTGTTTTAAAGACTTATTTGAGGAAAGGAAATAAAAGTGTCTCATTAGAATACTAATTGCTGTAAAATGTATTTGCATATTTCTCCGCATAAAAGTTAATCAACAAAAAATAAGTAAAATTCCATAGCAACTTCATCTGTTTAATTAAGAATTCCCAGGAAAAAATGCGAATTTCGGAATAAATAAATTTTAAAGAAATCGGATGTCGACCAATCCTGAAATGGGAAATATGATTTGAAAGTTTTACACCAAACTGAGTTAATTCACACATTAAAGATACAATTATGAATGCTCAGAGACAATGGACCATGCAAGTTCCAGGACAATGATGTGATAAATGAGTATCCGCGAATGGTCATATATCAACAAAATTCACACAAGAAATTGCAAATTACAAGCCCGTTGAACATGTCATACACTCGTTGATTTGGAAAATAGAATTCTACCAAAATCACTCTACTGGCTACAATGACTAATATAGATTGAAATGAAAATTAAATAACTAAAATTCAGCACATTCTATGTCTAGCAGCAGGTCAAATATGCAATGCGGAAATGAAAGATCTTTTACCATACTTCAAAGTTTGAGTAGATAGGAAAATTTATACACGTTGTTTAAGTCTTATGGTTGATGAATGGAACTGTAAAATAGACGGGTTAGAACGCCTTTTGACAATGGTTTCGGTAAATAAAATCGTATTTTATCTTGATTGCACATGTCTACAATCATTTATTTTTTATATCGAAAAATCAACAGAAACGTTGCCAGATTCACAACCCCTAACATATGTTTACAATGATTCAATTTGTCAAAGATGTCAGATTGATAATTTATTGTTTCTGCTTTTCAATTGCTTCTTTAGCTCACCTTTTACTGGTAAGTTTTAAAGCCTTGGGACGGCTTCAAATTAAATTCGCTGCATATATGCCATTACTCTTTTCTCGTTTTTGCTGAATTTAATTTAATGCAAACTTTCGTTTGAAAATTGGTGTCCAAGTCTAAGCACTTTTTATATAAACAATAGAAGCTATAACTTACACGGCACATTTGCAGTTGTATGGTTAGTGCCTGGTAAAACAACTTGTGATGCGACTGTTCCAAGGATGGGTAGACCGGGATAAGACGGAGGATTGCTGCCTGTTTGACCTGAATTATAGATATAACGTTATGTAGAAATGGATGTCAATGCGGCTATGATTTTATCATTATTAGCTAAAAGGCAAATGGATAAATAATGTAAAACCTATAATGACATCCTCTTCTTATTTTTTCCTTCTTCCTTTCAAAGAATCTTAAATCAGCAAATCAGATGTAGGGATAGTGACAAACTCTATTCTATCATATAGAAACTCAGAAATTCAAAATCTATTTTAAAATAATCCAACATAAATGTACTGCTGTTTAAGACTGAGTTAATTTTACATTCGTCCCTACATATTCATTTCCAATCAAACTTTGAAAACTCGTTCCGTAATAATAATTTTTGATATAGTAACAAGCAAGCGTGTTAGGATGATCAAGAGATGACAACATGAAAAGCATAATTGTTAGTTTAGCATATGAGAAGCATGCGGTTAGCGTGCATAGTTTCGGAAAAGCGGAAGTAGATACAACAACCGGAAATTAACACAAGAAATCACAATCAAGCATCAAAGACTACATAAGGAAATCGACAATACAACATATTTCACGTTGGGAATGCTATTGACTTTGAAGTTAGGAGAAAACAAGTAAAATAATGGTTTATTTTTAATTTAGTGATATAAGTAATGATTGGCTTTTTTCTCGTGACGAGGGCAATATCATTTTTGTATAACATTCAACAGTACATGCATTAAAACAATAGCAGATTTTCACAACAGTTATGCAAAATGACATTTTTTATTGAAACAGTTTTTCTATGTATATTATGAAGTATTTTGGGGATCTTTCATTGAATAATGATAAATTATCTACAGTATTTACAGAAACATTTACAAGTCCTAAAAGTTTTGTAAAATGTTTGATATTCTTCAACATGCTTAACATGTGAATATAACAATGCCATACATGCAAATTTTTAACGGAATTTGACAAACGGAGATGACAAAAAACAGAATAATTTTCTTGATTAGAAAAACGATCGAAAAAGGAACCAAAAAACTATCATAATGGTTGGATATTAATCGAATGGTACTTTTATTTACAATAAAAAAACACGTAGAAAATGTTTCGTCCTTATTAGGTCTTACAATTCCATGACCTTTTGTCTCTATCATTCATTCAACTTAAGTTCGACTTCGTGTAAATGGACAAATAAGTTTAGTATTTTTTAATATATGAGCAAGTACATACGAAAAGATGTTGTCACAAACTTCAAATTTTAATTTGCTTAGAACCAAAATGAAAAATCTACACTGGCATAACTGAAAGAAGACTGTGATCAAATTATAAGACATAATACACTAGAAAAGCTAAGCAAAATTCTACACTACTTTTGCTTGACGATTCTATTTGTCTACAACACTATACGTGCTACACATTCTTTATGTATAATGTAATGATAAAAGTAGAAAATGAACAAAATTAATAAAAATCATGCTTACTTGAAAACTGTCCAGTAAACGATGGCAACGGCGTGTAAGACTGGGGTGTGGGTTGAACGGGTTTGAGCTCAGTCAGGTTGTTTCCCTCATTGCTTGAAGGTGTACCAGGCTTTGGGGGAGGTGTATTGTTGTTACTATTGTTATTGTTGTTTGCTGAAAAGGGGAAAACGACAACATGCAGAGGAAAAACGAACAATACACAACAGCTTGCAAAAACAAATTAGAAAAAGCAAGACAGAACAAAATGCACAAGGTAAATATCTCTATCTACTTTTTAAATATCAATTCCCACTGATGTTATTTGAAAATCAGTCTTTAATTATTTTCTGTTACTTCATTAACGTTAATTCCAACAAATGTTATCTATTCCAAAATCAGGTCGTACCAAAATTCTGCTTTCATTTGAAACTATATTGATTAATTAATGACATACTGTTTTCATATAATCCACAAACAATTAAAATGAAGAGAATCCATAATTTAATTGTTTTCCTACTAGTGTATAGCAAATCATATCAAGAAAGCTTATGCTGAGACAAGCAACGAATTTGTTTGGTATCAAAGGAATTTTTGTAAGATTCACTGAAGCATTGTTCAATCAATTTACATCCTTATCAGAAGATACCGGAAAAGTCTGCTTTTATCTGTGAAAAATTACGCGCATACGACAAGATAAGCAGGCTCATACAAAATCACTCAATATTAATCATTTGATAGGAGGCTGTTAATTACAAGAAATATGCTTATTTCCAAGAAACTAAACTGCTTTAATAGCGAAGCTACAAGGGACAAATTGGTAAAACGCGGGTACATTGCTGTTACTGACACAGGAACATAATACATGAGATGGATAGAAATTTTCATAAATGAGCTTAAAAAAGCACATGTACCTTCATATTCAACAGATGTTGTTTGAGCCGCCTGAATGTTGCCATCAGACCTAACAGTGACCACTATCGGTTTCATGTCAAGTGGAGTACTTTCGGACATTGATGGACCTCAAAAAAGTAAACAAAAATCTATTCTAAATTTCATGCAACATCTTAAGGTTTCAAAAATAATGTCCTTCACAAATTATATATACAGGCAAAAATAATAAAATTAATTTTAAATGGAAATAAAATTCACAAATACTTATCCATATTTTCTCAAACTTAAATAAATATAGTTCACAGACAAAAAATACTTAATTAACTACATACACTCCCAAGTTATCTTTCAGTATTAGTAAATACAAATACACTGATCCTTAACCACCAATATTCATTTAGCATACCTAATGATGTGACGTAATTTGCAGGTTGACTCTGTGACTCCGATTGTGTGACGTTTGCATTAGCGATGGCAGGGGAAGGCATGTTGTATTCTGATAACGGTTTCATTTCTCCACCAGCAGTCGTGGTAGTAGTGATAAATTGAGCGTTGACGTTGTATGAAGGAGGGTGAATCGTGACAGCTGTATTAAATAATTGTGCGCCTGCAGCATTCATCAGAATCTGTGGAGCTTCAATGTTACCATTTTCGGCTCTTGCAATTTTCACTGGAGGACGGGTTGTTGCATACCACATCTACAGAAAGATATTAATATACACATGTAAGTTGTCCGTTTGAAATACAATGTAACTTTGAGATTCAAAAAAACAATGAAAAGATATCGAGACAAGTTACCAGACCAAGAGATACAAATGACCTAATCCATGAAAAGCGTTATCATTGCTTTTGTTAACCTTAAAGCAATGAAAAAAATCTAAATTTCACTGAAAACCTCATTTTGTAGTAAAGAACATTTCTGTGGTCATTTGTACATAAATGAAAAGAGCAGATCTATACCTACATTTACCACTGTGCAGAAAATACATAAATATTAAACTTACATCAAGATTATTATTAGTACTGACAGGTTCTGTCTTTATTTCATGTTGTTCATGCCCATTCACTACAATGCAAGAAAAACACTTCAATATAAAATATATCAAATAATCACTAAGTTTGAATAAGACCCTAAAATAAAGACAAAAAAGTTATAAAAACACTGAATACACAAACATTTCTGTCAGTTATTGTTTTATACCAACTAGGTAAATAAATGTTTAATAACTATGCGTAAATTTTTAACCTTATGAATCGTAATTTTAGTGATTTTAAGAGAAAAAAAGGAAATTAAATGTTGTTGGCATTAATATGCTAATAATACTGCATACAACATACTATCCAAATCAAAAGTACCAAGCTCATCTACCTTTGAAGAGATAAATGTATGTGTGAAATCAAAAACTAAACACGCATTAGGCTATTTTTTAAACAATTAACTTTTTTATTTGGAGTAAGCCATAAACATGACAAATTGTATATGGAAAGATTTAGCCACAAGATGACATTCCAGACTTGAAATATAGTTATCAGAATAACCATTTGATTGCCTTATTAAGTTGTTTTTGATTTTTTCAATTGCTTCTAATTTCCTCTTCAATTCGTGTTTCCAATAATAAAGAAGTCGAGATTATCGATGCATCATAATAGAAAATTGCCAAAAACATCCTGCAATCGCTAACACACGAAATGAACACCACTTTACCGGAAGTGATTCGCATTAAGTCACTGACACAATCAAGAGTTGTTCCTTTTTAACGACAAGAAAAATAGACAAATCTTGTTACTGCAATGGAAAGAAGTTAATAAAACAACATATAAAGGTCTTAATGAAGCCAGTCTGGAAGTGTATATGTTTAAGGCAATCTGATTTAGAGAATTAGTTGCTTCCATGATAATTTATAATGATAACTACATTATAATGATTGAATTACCACTGAGTGACTGCTTCTTTACATGCTACACAAACCGTCTTAATTTATTGTTATATTCTTTGTTAGTTTTATACAATTATTCATACTTGTCACTTTATATTTTGTCACAACACATCCTACTTTGCCAGAACAAGTCGTCAGTAAGTTCAAACATTTTGGTTTAGTACCAAAACGTTATTTACAAGGCAGACCTAAAATTTGTTATCAAGAAAGTTCGTAAGACGTTCTGTTCGTGTAAAATGTTTTATACTGACTTTTTGTAGCAGCCTATAAACTATTAAAAAAATCATTTCTTTGAGAGAGGGTCGTCGAAAGTTTTGTTATATGTTAGGAACAATGGGTTCTACCTGGCAAAAGTTTGCAAAAAAGACTTTTTTCATAGTTATATTATGATGTATAAATAAAAATACAGACGCACATTAATGAAACAGAAATCAGAAAATTTTTTTAAATTTTATCTACAGTTCTTCAGAAGTCATGACTTTTATTAGGGTGATATTTGAGTGGAATATTGTGATTTTTTTTTATTTTATTATTTTTTTTTTGTGTGTTTATTCTGTGAGGTAACATGCGGTCTAATCTAAATGAAATGTGGACGGAAAACTTTGATCTTGACTATTTACTTTTT
>JAOXYJ010000037.1:617742-628649 GCA_028566555.1 Lithophaga nigra
TCACTGTAATATGGTAAATCTGACTTACACTGGTACCGAGTTAAAATGTACTACAATATCACTGTAATATGTAACATCTAATTTACATTGGTGTTCAGTTATAATGTACTACAATAACACTGTAATAAACTTCGTTCTTACTATGAAAACATGGCAGATATTAAACATTTTATACATTTTAGTAAAAATGTATCTTAAAAGTGATAATTGGTCTTCAAATAATTTCAGAACATTACACTATTAACAATAAAAAATATAGTGAGCACAGTCCTGAAACAAACGCTGGAAGCAGTTTTCAAAAAACAACTGAAGGAAAAACCAAAATTATCTTTGAGTGAAAGTATGGTTGAAATTCCTGTGAAAATGACCACATGTGTAAAAAAAATCCTACAGAAGACAAGTCACGTGTTATTGAAATATCTGACATTACATTTTTACTGGAAAGTTTAAGCAGTAAAATTCACAATAAGGTTTGATTCTGAAATATTTCAAAATAAGTTTGGTAATGTGTTACTATCAAAAGTCTCTACCTCCGAGGCACCCCAATTTTATCGATTAATGAAGATTTTAACGTAAAATCATATTCCTTTTTTCTCATTCAGCTGTTGAAACATATTTGTATCAGTGATTAAAATAATTTATTTATGATGCCAGTTTGTCATAAATATAATGTCAAACTGAAGTTATTGTATAATTGTAAATTAAAACAATTCTTGCTTGCTTATTATTGTTATGTTTCAACTTGTTACCATATTAAAACCATTTTACTGCATTATTAATTGTATATTTCTGAAGTGCGTTTCCCTTGAGAAACCAAAGTTTGACCGAGCAATAATGAAAGTATGACACAATTCAAAATTAATGAAGCAAACCCAATCAACGTAGGTTAAAACCCGCTCAAATTAATGTTATTTATTGAACCATCAACAATTTGTGGTATAAAACTATTTATGAAACTATATACTACTTGGTACATGATTATTGAAATTCAGTTTCCAAAACAATCTCTCACATATTTTATAATAAGCAAAGCAAATTAATCACAAAATAATCATATATATCTATTTTGAAAAATATCGTTTTCTTCCACGTATTGTTGAGTTTTGGGCTGTTTTCTTAAAATCATACTTTGATATAGGATCTGTAAGGCTACACTTCTCTTTGGTTTTTGGGGTTTTTTTTAAGCTGTTTGACATTCGCTGACAGAAACCGTGCTAGTTGTTTTGAAAATTAGGCAGGTTTTATTAGATACGTAAGTAATAAACTCTAAAACTGCACTCAATAATTATCCCCAACTACTGTACAACACAAAACGCGAAAATTGATAGCCACGAAATTAAGTTGATTCACAATATATCATACATAGTTCTGAAAGTATGAATTTAATTAAGTTTCAAAACTAATAATTATCGTTATACGTTAATCAACAAAGGGGGCAAATGATTTTGAAATTACGTGCTACATTTGAACAAAATTATATAGGTAAGGATATGACTAAATGGAAACACAAATTGCAAAAAAAGGGAAAAAAGCATCCCTTATTAAAGGTAATGCCGTCTAATGTTTAATGTTGAAACTGTCACTGTTTGACGCGAAGACTTCCGGTTCCTCTGCATTGAAAATTATTAGTGCTAAATATTATTTTAGAATTATAATGTATCTCCTGTGTCATCCGTTATGTCCAAGTTAAAACTTTTTTTACCCTGTTGGCTAATGACAATGATGACATGATAGGGGATTGAACTGTAGACAGCTGTAGGGTCAACGTCAGAAGTGGTCGGTAAAATGCATTTATTTGGTACACTTCCGCCTGGATGACTTGTAATTGTGGTACAGTCCTATGCCATTTGCTCCGTGTATAGCTTTAATATGTGATAAACGAAGCAGCAAAATTGACAAATTCTCTCATAATAGCAAGTTGAAATAATAAAACTCTAATGAAAATTTTCCTTGGCTATAATGATGACAAGTGGCGTAATGGCCTCGCTCCATGCTTTGTTGATATCGTTCCATTACTGGCAAATTAAACTGTCAATGGATGATGCCAGAGAAATTAGTGTTAACAAAAAATAAAATTAGGAAACTTTCGTCTATTCTCTACCTTTCATTATGTTCAGAGATGAGGGTAAGGTGATAATACATTAACAGCCAGATGGAGATGGTTTGACAATCCAGGAAACTAAATCCAAAGTCGATTGTTGTCTGATTAAGTGGAGATGCTTTATTATTGTTAATGTTTTCATTAAAATTATTTCGTATCTTCACTTTTCTGCACTTCTAGTTACTTTTAGTAATTTTTAAAAAGGTGCATTTTTTTCAAAGCTTTCAATATAAATGGATTGAGTTTTTGATACCTACTTGTAGTAAAACTATTGGAAAAAATTATATTTGTCAATATTATAAAACATCTCTATTTCAAAGGAGTCTGTTGATTTTCCAAACATCAGTTATTTATTGACTTGATTACTATTTTTGTTTCAATATAGACGGTATTGATACAGATGAACCTGAACACAACTCAAGTGCAGTATGGTATGGAATCTGTATTAAGGTGTATGCTTTCTATTTCATCTTCCAAACGTCTTAACCATGGTGGTCTTAAGTGATTTCTGATTACTTTGATGTACCATTTGTTGTTACGTTAAATGTGTACTACCAATTAGAATGTTTACAAAATGCATTTGTTTTATTCGTTAACGCTGAGGTTAGGCAATATTCATGACACAATAAATGCCCGCGACCTAGCGTGTGTGTTTAACAAATATAAGCTACATAATTTCCAGACCGAAGTTTTGATTTCAAAGGCAATGTCTCCGCGAGATTCCCAAGACGAGCGGTAAATCTAGTGCAACTTCTCAATACATGTTCTGCTTCATCGCAATAGTAAATTTGTATGCAAACATCTGAAGCTGATCAGCTTGACACAACGGTCTTGATTAAACTATACATATTTGTAAGGTTGAATTTATCGTGAGTGTTTGATGTGCACATTTTTTTCAGTAAGTCACTTTACTTAAATTTTATCATTTTTATATGACGTACTCCAAGAAGAACTGCTATCTTCTCAAAAATTAATAAAACGTTGGTCACAAGGGCACATGAAAATTTTTGAAACTCTGAAATAAATTTATTTCATTAAAAAAACAACATCTTTTATTTTCACCACAATTTTCAAATGTTTTGTTAAATGTTCATTTGCAAGTATTGGTTAGTTATTTCATATTTAGAAGTCTTCAGTACAAGAAAGCTTATCTCAAAATTTCAAAATTTATATTTCAATCCACTTTAATGACTAAAACTTCTCCTAATTAAAAAAAAAGTTGAAGATTTTCTGAGGATTTTGCATTATATATATCATGTTTAGGGTACAGAGATCTTATCAATCACATCATAATCAAAGTTTTGATGCATTCTATTTTTTCAGGCCAACAGAAACTACAAGAATGTGGAACAATTATGCCCAAGTACTATGTTATCTCCAAAAGGCATAAAAACTGACTGAACATTGTAGGACAGAAATATGTAAAGCGAAGCCAAAGCTAAGTTCAACACTGTTGCTACCCGAAACTTAACATTCCAGTAATTAATAAAAACAAAATAAAAACAAATAAAACCCTCAATTTCTTGTTTGTTTGCTATATTTAAAAAATACAAAAAAAAACATCTCAAAAATGTCGATCATATTAACAATGATAAACCAGGGAAAAACGTTTAGCTAAAATTACGTTTTATGAAGATTTTCAACGTTTCGTACCAGATCTAAAAAGAGATGTATATGAATAGTTTTTTGTATTGAGAGAGCCTTGTTTACCGTGTAAATCATGACTTGAACATACATGTGTGAACAAGTCTAAGCTATGGAATTTTTCACTAAATTTTAAGATATCAATAAAATACTTAAATTTGTTTTCTGGTCATTTATAGTGTTATACATGTTGTATCTCCCATGTTATAAATATTTTCTTGGCATAACGAGAAATTATCCTATAAATGTACTTACTCACTGTAAGCATTTATCCATTCAACAAGACGTTTCAAATTATTAAAAATAGTTCTACAAATTTTCAAATTATGGAAACAATCTATTCAAAACAACAAATGTAAGCTGACATTCTGAACTCTTTCTCGATCAAAAGTCTCATATTTTCTCTCACAAATACACATGCACAGAGAGAGATAGACAAGAATGAAACAAGACGGTTAACCTTACACCATTAAATACCTGAAAACCTCAATTTTATATATCAAACACTACAATTCTACTTTAGTAGGAAAACAAGGCTGGTAGGTTAAATAGACGGCCTGCAAACATATTTGAAAGTAGAAGGCCACTTTCGGGTTTCGACTGTAAATGAACTTATATTTATACTTGGTTTTCTAAACTATTTAATGTTATAAGTGCTTTACACTTTTTTGGCTGTAAAAAACTGAAAAACAATTATTTAACAACAGAGTGAGCCATATCACACATTTCTTTCTATCTCTTATAACAACAATAACAAACTAAGTCAACTGAAAGGTAAAAGTCACAAACAGAAGAATCATGTAATATTTTGCTACATCAACAGCAACCAGACAGCGCCATCATCTCCGTCGATATCACCGTACGATCTGTGCTCAGTAATAACACATTCCTACATTTAATTTACAAAACAAGACTGATCTTAAAACATGATACACCCAAGAACACCAAAAGCGCATAAATACTAACACTCCCACGAAAATGATGACCTAAGGTATTTTAGACCAAGTAAATTCACCTGAAAAAAATCGAAGTCTTTTATTCTCTTAATTTAGTGGAAAAAAATTATGTCAAAAAGTTTGCTTCATTTTGTTAAGACGAACATGTATATACAAAACTTTATCTACTTGTTTCACACTATACAATTAAATTCACCTAAAAAGAACATATTAGGGATACATTAAAAATCTTCAAGCAATCAATCAAAGAAAACAAACAACAAACACATACCTATTAATTGAGCTGACACTTGGAACATTCTCCGATGTACAAACTCCTTCCGATAATAGTCGGTCCCTAATTTCCCATGCAAACATGGTAGGATTTTCATGTTTGTATCGTGTAATGGCATCCACTACCTTTGGTGTAGCAACTTTTGGTTTTGATCCGCCGATGACACCAGGTTTAATGGAACCTGTTTCATAATATCTGTAATAAAACATTTTTAAATATTTAAAAAGCAATGTAACGCAAGTTAAACTGAAATTATCAAGGAAAATCTAGATTGCACAGTTGCGTAGATATCACATTAAAGGAAGAATTTCTCTTTCGTTACGTGATGTCACAAATCAAATTTTTATTATACCGTAACCTTTCCAGAAGAAAGTTTGACAATTCTATAAATAATTATTCTCATTAAAGACCCTATGTTGCGACTATCACTATATCTCCTGCAGAAAAGTGAAAGATGAACATTTTGTTAACTATATAAAAATAATATATTGTTCTGAATAGATGTAAAATACGTTAAAATGCATTAGCGTTTATCTTATGTATCAATTTCCATTACAACAACAGTCAGAGACCTGGTATAAAACTGGACCCACCCTAGATTTACCTGCAAGATGGACCAGGATACATTATCTGTGTTGCTGAGGTTGAGGCTGACCATAAATATACCCTTCTAGCTATCAAGGTCTATTCAGGTAAAATGTTTCAAGAAATTCATTTAACAGTGGTGTTCTATGTTCCTATTGTTGCGCATAATTAAGCACGTGTTAAGTTCAGGAAGCTAGTTCGATGCTCTTCAGTGGCCATGAAAAACGCTCTTTTCTTGTCTTATTCAAAACTAATTCAGTGTATGTATCAATGAAAGAAGATAGCGATTTTAGATTAAGGTTGAACAATCGAATTTGTAAAACAACACTGCATTTGGTAGATGAAGAATAAAGCATTGGTCCGTTAATTCCTGTAATTGGTAGAGATAAATTAAAACGTATCATGTGGGGTAGAGGGTATTGGGGCAAGGGGTACAAAGTGCTTCCTTATCCAAGATCAAGTCGTTTTATTTTCCTTAAACAATTTAAACTCATGTTAATCCTTAGTACATCGGTCATAAACCTGTCTATTTATGAATGGGCTCTGTGTCCCCCTCTATTCACTAATTATCCGTTTGTTCGATTAAATTGTTATTGGCTGCTCATAATTCACCTCTAATTCAGGACTAAGAGTTTGAACATAAAAATATAGACATATAAACGAATACATGGCAACACACAATCCAAATGGCATTTAATAAAGCTGCATATCGCCTAACTGGTATTTTAATGCAACCAACTGAAATATAGTCGTGGCAAGAAAAACGCAAGAGTGCAACCCGGAAAGTAAACTTCCATAATTTCGGCAACGCTTAGAATGTTAACAAATATTTGTCCTTATAATGACATGTATAAAAATGCATTATTATTTAAATATTGACATGGTCATTCTGTTTGAATATAACATTTTACCTCGTTGTAATAATCAGTTATTTCTTATGCATATTCCTCGATGGTGCTGCAAACACCGAGGCCAATGTGCATATAAGTCGAAACAATTAAACCTTCTATTGATGGATAGAAATTTATTGAAAGACGCCTGCACAGCATCAGATAATAACAGACTCTTTGATATGAATAGACTAAATATTTACAGTTATTTTAATAGTGTCCTGTCATCAATATATTGTATTTACTGAAATGAACAAAATGTAATCAAGATTATAATGAACACTGATATTATATTTTCTAACGGTGATGTTTTATTTCTATTGCAATGTAAAGCCAAGCCATTAAGTGGAGATTTATTTATATGGGAGTAGGGAAAGACAGACATATAAAATGTGCCTACTGTTTGCACTACAACACATATGAAGTAAATTGTTCTGAATTTATTGTCAGTTTACGCCTTGAATTAACAAGTTTTCATGTTTGTTTATTTTATTATTTACATCATGTTTTTTCAATTTGATTTTATTTTTATCTGATCACAGGTTTTCGCATAGGACTGCATTATTTTTATTATTATTATAACATATTCAAGAAATTCGTTTCATATTCCTGTAGGCGATAACAGTACATTTCGCAACGAAGGCATAGATATTATAACTTGTTATTACAAGATCCATTTAAAGATTTTTTTTGACGTTCGGAAAATCATTAAAAACAAGTATTCACTTTTTTCATCAGTAATTTTATTCTGAGTACTTTTCCTTTCGACTTTCAAGTTGTTTTTATAAAGTCTAATTTAAAAACTATTTCAGAAAAATCATATGGACACTTGTACAGTGAAATACAGCACCCTACAAGTAAAATACTTAAGATTATCAGTTGTGTTTTTTTTTTACAGTTTTGGGTCCGTCTTTTCATATAATTGATTTTAAATATTTGACTCGGTTATACAGAAAATTAATTAACCATGGTCAAAATATAATTTTTTTTGTTGAGGATCTCATGTCCAATATTTAAAGTAGTTAAATATTCCTTTTTGTACCTCCATTTAAGTTATTAACTGTATTCTTATTCAAACATCTGTTTAAGGGGGTATTATTTTATTATTAATAATACAGTTCTAAAGGGTTCTAAATACCACCACACCTGTTCGTGAAAAGATAAATACAAGTTTTATCAAAGGGAAGATATTCTGAGTAATAAATTGGAAAAATCAAATTCAGCATCAAAATGAACAGCAAATTTGCAGAAAAATTTTCAGCATGATGATACAGTATCTAACAAAAAATGCAGCACCTACACAAAAATATCGAAATAATGAAACAGTATCTTAGTGAAAAAGATGGGGGGATATTATAATACTGTATTTCGTATACTTCATATCAGAATGTATAATATTTCAATGAACATGACCAAACGGTATATGAAAACGAAGCCAACCGTCATTGCCTTCTTTAATATCTAATTATAATTTTACATTCATTTAATCTTCATTCTATTTTATTTGGAATTACGAATTAAGCTATAACTGACCTGCCAAGAATTTTACTAACACATCCATGGGACACCCGAAGTTGTCGTGAAATATCACAGGGTCGCACCCCTTGATGAGCAAGTTCCACAATTCGTTGTCTAACAACATCAGGTAACGGTCTCCCATTGACAAAGACTCCTCCGAGTTGATTTACTCCTCCATGACCTGAAAAATAGAAAGTTATCACATAAGTTTTAAATGATGTCGTATGGAACAACAAAATCTAAGAACCGGACGATAAACTTGAAATATTCTGTTGAAAAATATAAAAAAATATTATAAATAAACAGCACAAATTGACAAAAAGCTAACATGGGAATGTTTCATTATTTATATCATCAATAAATAAATAAATAAAAATACAATTAAAATTCCAAACATTAAAGATTTCAACTGCCAGAGAAAACAATGCTGAAAGAAGAATAAAAACACAATAAAAGAAAAAATATATTTTACCTGCGAATGCATCGTAATTACCAGCAAATACATCATATGTGTGGCGAGGGGGAAGCTGGTAAGTTAGATGGGAGGGTGGTCCATATGCCCCCGGCCACGTGTTTTGCATGGTTCGATAATTAATAAACCGTCCGATGGTTCGGGTTGTGATATCTCTTCTGTTATGGGATATGTGTGTGAACCAAAACCCGGGTACCTGTTTAACACTACTATTGTTATTATTATAGCGACCCTTCAACGCAATAGGTTTATTTTGAAGTGAGGGTTCAATGAGCAATCATGCGGTCTATACACTCATTAGAGACGGCAGTCAGTCAAGCAAGCCAATCGGTGTAGTGATCTGCAAAAAGCACTTCCAACTTAAATTGAATTTAAAATCTTTAAAACAATTAAAACTTTAAATATCAGCTAATTAGTTTGTTCTGAAAATAAATAGTTGTTTCAAACAAATTCCATTTATATATTTTTGTCTCCAACGTTCCGCACGAAATGTCAAAGTTGATTCTGATTACTGTTTTGTCCATTTTATTTTATAAATGAATGTTTTGATGACTAAGATCAGAAGATAATCACCCTTAGTATCAAAGAGACAGAGAAAAAAATCTATCTCAATTTTCCATCATTATTAACAATCTGAATTTATAATTTGAACATTTAACCTTCTTTTTCAGTTTATACATACTGTTTTAACTTGCAAACTACCTTATACATATTCAAGTGATTCAGAGAATAAAAAAAGGCAACAAGTGTATCTCCCTGTTGCTTTTTTACAAAAAGTCTATTTATTGTACAATATAGTTGTAAGCTTTTTGATTATCTAATATTTGATTTCTCATTTCTCACAAAATATATTTACCAAATCAACCCTACTACATGTATAATAAAGTATCTAAATAAATAACAGGTTTTATGTAGAAAGCAACAGATGGATCCGAAATGTCATATCAGTCTCAAATAAGACACAGTCAGTATCCTTATTAATCTATTTATGATAAAAATCCTACATTAAAATCAATTTAAAATGTACGTTCTGATTACTTACATTATCCTGTTACAGTTTCTTAAGCCACTGTGTGTAATATCATGTCCAGCAGAGTTTACCATTAGATATTTGACACCTAGTATTCCTTTAAACATTTTGACCATCGCATATAAAAAGCCTTAACGAATGAAATTTCAAACACTCAATCAAAATTATCACTTAATTCTGTTAAAAAAAACACTTAAATGTAGGGAGTTTGTACAACAGGACTATCCAAGGCTTAAATTTTGAATTAATGTTTTGAGTCTGGCAAAAATTCTTATTTTAATCGTAGGAGCATGATGGCGTGTAAACTTTTATTATGCTTGTTCTTATATATTTCAATGATCACAATAATATTAGTTCATGTGCTCTGATCCGGCCACTGCACGTCGCTCAGATGTCATGATGTAAGGGAAGATGGCAGAGAGGTTCCGCACTATTACCACCTGTAGACAAGTCGTGTGTACACTTTTATGTCGATATCAAACTAATTTTGTGCGCGATAGTCCGTAAAAGTTAATTTTACACCTTAAGGTAAAACAATCGTTAATACAGGTAGATAAGTATTAGGGTTCAGTTGCTGTTCAGAACCTTGACGTCAAGGATGAATTATATTTCAATCTATTATCATCAACTGCAGATACTTTCAAAGCTTTGAAACTAAAATTGAAATATTTTTATAACAATCACTAGTACATTTTGGATTGCTTAATATTGGTTTTGTTAACTATCATGGAAAGTTATTTCTGGAGATACTTTTAATATACACCGTCAATTATTAAAATACTTTCTTCATAAATATAATAATATATTAGAAATCATATCTTATCATATTTATGAAAAATCAAAAGTGAATGAAGTGAGTTTTAATTAATGACTTAAAATGTTCAAAGGTATAGTATATTTACATTTATAAAAATTTTACACAGGACATAAAGTAAAGTTGTAACTTACTCTTACAAGAATGATAAAAATCCATCATATTTATATTAGGATTATGATATCGGTAAGCTGTTGATAAATCCATGATTGTTAAACAGTGGCACCTCGGGTCGGTGATCTCCAATGATCCGGATGGTCAGAAAACCGCACAGAACTTAGACAGGTATGTATATTATTACTGAGATGATGGTGGCAGCGGTGGGATGGTTTGTCCCCAAACTGTCTCTTTTAAAACGTTTCCTTTAATTTAAACAATTTAATGGAATTTTAACCAAGTTTTTAACGAGTGCTATTTTATGACAGAGTCATCGTCAAAAATTATGTATCATAAATATCAAACTTCATTCGTGGTTTATAACATAATTCAAGTCTCATAAGCGATGTATCTAAAGATTCTATTTGACTCGGTTCATCGATCAAAGTTTGTCCAGCCCTCTCAACCTTGGGACCAGCCCACCTGTAACATCTCAAGTCAACTGGAACACTCAGTCATTTGTCAGT
>JAOXYJ010000037.1:693232-711531 GCA_028566555.1 Lithophaga nigra
TCACAATGGCTAGTGTTTACTTTTGGCTTACTGTTGATGAACTAAAGCATTAAGCACCGCATTTATTTAACTTTCATTTAAGTGTATAAATCATTGACACGACTTCTTCATAATATGGTTAGCAATAAGAAAAGTTATAATGTTTAATGCTTAGGATTTGAGAAAAAATAGTGACAGCCGGAGGATTCTCGGAGCCTGTAATCGGTCTCCCGATTTCCTAGAGGCTTCCGACTTTCCATTCAATTCAATCCAGGGGTAACTTGTACTTTACACGCATCATATAGATAACTACAGGTACTAGCATATTTGAGCTAATTCTTGAGAAGAAATAAACCATCCTAGCAGTGTAAAATGTGGGTCTGGAAGGAGTCTAAACGTGATCCGTAAACTGCTATTTTTCTGAAGCGTGATACCCCAAATTAGGCGTGATACGTGATTTCAATGATTTTCATACGTGAAAGGTCAAAAATGCTTAATTGTGAAGCGTGATTACATGAAAGATACCCCCTTCAGGAGCCCTTAAAATAATTCTATTTCTAAACTTCAAACCCAATTTATCAAGTACATACTGTCTACATTTGAGCCTATTCTTACTTAAAACGAAAAAATCCAGCCATTAATATATTCTGTTCTTTTAGTAACTTAAGTGTATGACAAAGTCACCGGACGTAAAATGAAAGCCAACCACCTAAGAATGTTTCCTACCAAATACTACTGAAATTTATTAGTTCTCGAGACTATCTTTCAAGCTGATATTCGTCACAATAGGCTTCGTGTCCATAAACTAGAAAAATCAGCAAAAGTATATTTTTTTCATCGAAAGCCCAGAATTGTATATCATGCAGCTATTATTTTTCAGATCAGAACAAAGTCTGCTTTTTGTAAAAAGGCCGTCTGAAATATTTTACTTTTGTGACACCAGTTTGGGTGGTGAATGGGCTTACTGAAAGATCATCCTTCTAAGTTTGACCTCCAGTGTAGAAAATGACAGTACCGGGTACGTTATCGTCAATTACTCAATTTTTGGGTTTGGAGATTACATCTGTAGCAAAAATAGATAATTACTCGTCTAATTCGCAAAATTTTTTATCCCACTTATATAAAAGTTAGCTGGGTTTATCGTTACTTTCAGCTATATCTGGTGACCACCAGACGTAATGAGGGAGGAAATCCCGGACAGCTAACCAGCTGACCCGGGGAAACCCCCGACCTTAGGTAGGCATCTGGAGACCTTAACACATGGGCTAGAAGGACTCTAACCTCAAACAGCGGTGTTAGGCTTGTGGTTATCAGTCAGCGACCTTAACCACTCGGCCCCCTAGTGATTTTGGATGAGAAGACGAAAAAACGTTAACAAGTGACAACAAAAGATTCAAAATATGTAAGATATATCAACTGATGTTCCATGTAATAGCATGATATTATTCTAAAATATTGACGCAAAGATGAATGTAATAGCACTAGAGGAACTCAGTTTTGTTCGAAGAATGAAATTTATCAGAGATTTCACAGCTTAAACATCTTTTATCAAAAAACGTAAAGTATGATGATCAAATCTTTGAATGAATTTTAGATGCTTGATAGCGGATTTGTACATTTGTATATTTTGCTAAGTGAAATTGGCATGTGTTTCATCTGAAGTTTTAACAAGTACCTGAAAATGTACTATACATACTGACAACATTAAATGAATATAAAAAAAATATTTTAACATTGAAAAAATGACTCATCCACCGACTTTAAGATTTTTAATTGCTAAACACCATCTAAAAGGCAAAAAATAAATTTAATTATATCAAAACATTTAAATCTGAATATTAAAAAATGACTAATATTAGAAATCTAATATTTCTGACAATGTCCTGTAATAAATGGGCTAATGACACACACACACACATAGAATTTACTGTTGTTCACGTTTCTGCCAAAAATTCTCCCATTAAATATATATCATATGAATTTCAGTGTACAAACGAAGCAACAACATTTTCATGCATTTCCGATATACGACTTAAAACCGTTTTACCATCCTGGTTGCAAATGTTGCGTGCACCATTGCTAATCTCCTGCTATACAATGCTGAAGATCATGCTTGATATCAACATGAAAACAAGTGCTGGCCGACACACTTATGCAATTATAACGTTCTAAATTGATAAACCGTATGTAGCTGCGAAGCTATAAAGAGCTAATGATAAAGCTATCAAATCACAAAGATACTAAACTATTAGAAAATTGGCAGAGATAGAAAAGACTTTATTTTCATGCAGGTTTATAATAAGAGGAAAATTGTTTCACTGGTCATAATATGTTTGAGTTACTCAAAATAGTTTGGCTGTTTAACGATTTTTAAGCTGCCGATATTATCTGTTGAATGTGCTTGATATACTTAAATGACAATTGGGGATTCGCGCAAAATCTAAATGGTTCATGCTTCCCTTCCAGTAAAACGTATGAAGTCAGTAATAAAGAACTTCACACACTGCTGAAGTCCTCAAAATATATAGATAGACATGTACCACAACGTTAAACGATTTATAGCAAACCTGTGGATCAATATTTAAACCATGTACACAATGAAATTTCTTAATACCGGGAACTTCAACCACAAAGATTTAACCATGCTTAACTAAACTACTATTTTGTATACAACCAATATTCATTTCAAGTTGAGAACAATAATGGTTCTTTGTAAGAAGTGACAACCCATGCCAAAGAACCTGTTTTCAAAACAAGCAAGACAACTCTAGATTTGCCAAAAAATCCGCTCATGCGCATTTACGTTGAACACTAATTCCTACAGCCGCTCATGCGCATTGAACACTAACTCTTATCTCCTTTTCCCTTTCCTTTGTTGTCTTTCATTTCTTCTGAAATTACAATTGAATTTTATATCATCACAGTATATATACATATATAGAATAAAGTTGATGTCTTCGTAAATGAAATTAAATATAAAATGAAACTTCGACAGCAAGATGAAGTTGTACTCACTTATACATGGAGCAATAGGGGATTTGCTTTGTTGGTATCCATTGGCACATCTGTTACACGTAAGCCCAGTAACACCATCCTTACAAGGGCATTGTCCTGTTGTCTGGTTACATGTTTTGCCTAATGCTCCGATAGGATGGCAGTCACAGGCTGTAAAAGATGAAATAATTCCCTTTTATATGAATATTTATTTTCACTTGTTATCTAGCAGCAAGAGCTCGTTGCAATTCACATCTTGGAAAAGTGATAGTAAAGGTTGAACCTTTTCAGTTCCTATGGTTCATATTCGGAACAGTTGCATTTTCTGGTGTGATAGGTCATGTATATTTAAAACCTGCTGAAGGAAAAATAAGTTGCTATAGCAACAGAAATAAATGTTTTTAAGAAATTCGTAGTCAGGTTCAAAATAATAACACATATCATTATTACTGCTATTGAAATACAGAGGTGTGCCATAGTCCACTTTTAACTAAAAGAAAAAAAACATGAATATTTCACTTAAATGCTGACCTGTAAAGGGTTAATGAATTGTCGGAACAAATAGTGGAAGTTTACATGGTAATATATATAGTTCAAAATACTTGGCCTGGTTAGAAACTCTGAAGAAGCTGTTGAACTTGGAAGGTTTTTTTAGAGAGTGGAACACAGTGCATTTAAATAAAAAATAAGTTTTCCCTGTTATAAACTCGTTTGATCTATTCGTTTTAATGAACAATCTTTCCTCACTGAGTTATTTGCTTTATTTTGCATTTTTCACAATTTAATAATAAAAAACAATTCTCGGTATTTTTATGCTTTTTGAGTTGATACCGTCTATTATATCAAGAATGGAAAGTACGTGTAGGTTAAAGTAAGACGTGATCATGACATTTTGAAGCTTATTGTATGGTGTTGGTGGGGTGGAGAAAGATATTATATAAATTAATTTCCATGTTTTTCATATACTTTTGTAAACCAGGACTTCTGTTTAGAGCTTTTTCATTCAAAATCTGGACTCGGAATAACATTGTCTTACATTGCCTAAACTGTATAAGCCTTCCTTTTCTCATTCTTGCGGTAAACACTAGAAAGAATATCTCAACGTACCAGACCTCAGACATATAAATTCTTCTAAATAAAACTTAGTTTTTATTTTATAATCTTTGTCTAGTTATCAAGCAAACTATATGCGTATTGAAGTCAATAATGTCAAACAATGTATGAGTTATTGACCCCATTAGACAATATAATACTCCCCAGTCACTATTGTTCACGCAAGAAGGGAAAGGAAAACTACGTGTGAAGAAGATATTAAACTAAAATAAGGTTACATTATCTGATCATGTTCCTAATTTAATGAAATTTATATTCTCATTTATTAAATGGGTAAAATTTTACTATTAAGTTTGTCCGAAAGATGTCTTGGTAATACAGAACATGAAGTAAGTCGATTTCAAGAATATGACACCCATACTGAAACAGATCGAGCCTTTCAGTACAATATTAACTATTTATTCTCGTATTGAATATGAACTGTTACGTTATAAAATTGGAAATCACGAAACTTTGTGAAAAATATTTCCATTTTAGTAATAAGTTAGCTATTGGATAATTGAAACAAAATTCTTGTGCTTTCAAAATCCCGATTTTCAGAAGAATAAAATTCCCATTAAAAGCTAAAATGGACATTTTAGACGTTTTTAATATCTTTATTTTTCAATTTTGTGAAATTAGGTTATGTAACTTTATTTTGATTTCTTCAAATATTGCAATGAACTGGAAGTGATTTACATTCAATATTCATTTAAGGTGTGAAAACTGTGATCTAGTAATGTGTGTCAATATGTTTATACAAAGACATTCCACCGAGGAGGTCTAATTCGGCGGTTAATCTAAAATTTCTCAAGTGCCAATATTATCATTAATGAAACATGCGTTCATCAACCATGATATTTTATTTGAAAAGAAATCTTTGTCCAATTTCTCAATATGGGTTTAGGTGTAAAGCTCTTCAGATGTGTTCTCTAACGATTGGTTTCTATATAAGCTGGGCTCTTTCACTTTACTCCAATACTAAACAAAAGTATAAGAGCTTTAAATCTCCTCGTTCCATGCAATGTCACATTCAGATTAAAATATGGAAGGTGTTTACATAAATATCTAAATACCTTTTATTAAACACGGTTAAATAGTATAATTCCATTCTTTTAATTGACTTGGTATTTTTAATATGTAAAATTCTATATGTGTCGTGTATAATTCGCGGGCGGAATCGATTAAAAAAATTTGTTATATGAAGTAATGAAGCGACTACTGGAACAAATGAACTGTGCACTCTCAGAGTATTAACACTTTTCTCACCTTGCCTTTTAGTAGGGAGAACAACCTTACACTAACAATTAAAACCTTACATTTTCGAACAACAACCGAGAGTTGCACTGTCCAAGACTTTTCTGTTTACCATTAATTCTGGTGGCCGAAAAACCATTTCTACTTTTTGATTTGATGGATCTAACCCGCCCTAAGACAAAAATATGGTGGGGTACGGTTTTTTGTGCTATTAATTCTTCATGATCCTATATATATATATATCACTTTGCAGTAGGGTAGATGATGTGGTAAACAGAACATCACTGAATCCACGAATTCAAATAATGTGACGACTTGAATAACACACACATCCGTTTATTGTACTTGTACATTAGCAATACGTATAACTTAAAGTTGAATTACTGCTCGGCAAGTGTCTGGTAGCAGGATGAGATGCTGTAATTGTCGTTGTCATACTGTACAAAAAGTTACATGTTTCAAGTTTTGTTTTTTTTGTTTTCTTGACTGAGAAAAGAAAACTGATATTAATTTCATCTTTTTGGAATTTAAGACTTATTAACAGAAAACGACATACAGAAGGACTGTATAAAAATAATCGGAACTAGAATTTCTGCAGTAAATACATGTAACAGTCATCATTGTTTTTTGTGGTAGATTTTTGATCCATTCCTTTCCTGTATAGATTGAAAAAGGTGTCTCCTTGTATCTGTGAAAGTAATATTATTTCATCCTAGTGCCACTATGTAACACCTTACACAGGTTTGAAGTATTTCATTTAATTAGCAACACGGTGGTCCTAGTGTTTTCAAATTTTCTGTATGCTGTGGGTACACATTGTCCGCAACCTGACACACCAAGAAAACACTTCAAAACCGAGGTGAAACAAAATATATATATAAAAAAAAAAACCAGGAAATCGATGAATGAGGCTATATAAAACATAAATACAGTCAAACCACAAGTTATCAGTGACAAATTTTAAATTTGTAAGTACAATTAAATCACTAATGTAACGAGAGTAAAAAATTTGTTGACAATACAGAACATCTTTCCTAGCAAAACTCAATGTAAAGAAGAGAATGCAGAAAAATAAAGACTCAGAAAATATACAAAATCAGCACAACTACACTATTGATAAGGGAAAAATTGTATATTAAAATTGAAAAGTAAAATAAACGAATAAAAAATAATCAATCACATGATATTTATCTGCGGCATTTGATGTCCTCCCCACTGGACAAAGTAAATCTACCATTAGGCACACTATTTCAGTCAGTAAAAAAATATACAAGGTTCGGTAAGAAATTCAAAAATATTAATAGTTGCTTTTTTCATACGATTGCTCCTTGTCAATAAATGTACTTCCATACGCCGATTTAGAAGTCTGACATCTCAATTTTCCCAGGATTTTGATTCAGGGCCAATATCTTACCGATTCCTATATTTTAAAATAAGTTGATCGGAAAGGAAAAGTTCGGACCCTTTTGCTAATTTAGCGATAAACCGATTATTAAAAAAAGCAAAATCTTGCAGTATCCATCACGCGAAAATACTTCTCTAATTTTACAAATTTGCAAGCTAAACGAATGCCTGAAATACGAAATAGCGTATTATGAAAGTGTTTATACAGAATAATTACAAAATTAACGTTTTCAAACACCTTTTACACATGTTTACACTTAGTCATAGAAATGATTTACATTTTATGCGTCACTTGGAGAGAGAAAAGGTTTTGTAGAAAGTTATCAAACGTTACAGATAGCTTTTGAGCACACCTGTGCAAGCATAATAAAAATTTCTTTGGACTGAGAGAGGTGGTCTTTTACACGTGCATATGTTTAACTTTCAATGCAAAGAAAAATATTGAGAAGAAATATATGTAGATACATATTTACATCTGGACTTACTAACTTGAAAATACATTTTTGACATTATACACATCTAATCTGCAGTATTTCAAGTTCAGTGCATTGTAAGATATGGAAATGTAAAGTTATTGCAATCTTTACCGAATAACGTCTGTGATTACAAAGTAGAATAGCAAAAATTCTAGCAAATAGGTTTTTTTCAACAAAAGTCTCAATGAAGAAACAAAAATTTCAAATTTATAAAGTCCTTGTAGCCATATTTAATCTTAATCTACAAAATATACATGTGTAGTTGTAACATCAGGATTTCATTCTCTTCATCGTCTGGGGCTGACGTAACAAGTTCTACATTGGATTTTGACGAAAAACAATAATAGTTTGTAGAATTAAATCCAGTAGGAAGCATTTAAAAATATCTTAAAGCTACGTACGAGCAGCAGAACCTTACCATTCCGGATGTATGAACCAGGTTCGATCATTTGCCGATTTTTTTTTAAATTTATTATTCATGTTTTTCATGTTCAAGCCTTTAGTTCAACAAAGGTGGCATACCTTAATTTTCTTGTCAACGACGTTCTAGTCCCCTCAGCTTTTTAGAGTCGTTTCTATCTTTAGTCGAGAGACTTTCTCGTCCCTATTAGTTTCTGTAATCATTTTTCCCGATAAATTTAAGCGATAAAATTTCTGTATCAGATATCCTCAGCACCAGTTGTTGAAGGAAGAAACGTTAACCCCCTATGCCTTAGATTCGTGTAAATTTGTGTTATTGGTGCCTTTATTCTGCGACTGTACTGAATCAGTCTTGTGTTTGGAACGGACTATAATTCTTATTTAAACATCTCTTTAGTATTCTACTGACTGAAAATCTCTAGTCTACTATACAACTTGTTGGATCATAAGATAAATAAAGAATCGGTTTAGCTATTTCGCTATTGAATTGCCGTTAAAAACTATATACAGTAGACGAATATTATCTATACAATTTTATAGCATGAATTCGAATGTAACTGTATGGGTAAAAGGTATATACAGCGGTTACAAAACAATAGCAGAACTAAACTGATACATTCAAAAATAATTTCTTTTTCGTGTTTTTGATCGTAATTTTAACAAAAATAAACATTTTCAATTATCACACATACTAAATTTCTAGAGATTAAATATATTTGTATAATTCATATGATAAAGTGAGGTAAAGAAATATTGAAAGCAGTGAAAGGAAAGCCATGAAAATGGTTTCAATCAAATAAAAGATTGATGTAGTGTATATTGGGAAGGAACATGTAGCGACAACGAATGTAATGAAGTGCATGGTAAACGAAATTTCTCTAAATATATGTAAATCTCTAAAATATATGAAAGTTTGATATAAAGAGAGAGGAAATTACGTGGGAAATTGGAAATCCAATATTCAATATCTTAAAGCATTGAAACCATCGATCATGCTGATGAAGCTACTAAGCGTGCTGATATACTGTGCGTAGGAAGAGATAGACGGAACTTCTCATACCTCGGCACACTCTGCGGTCTGTTTTGTGTTTTGTTGGATCGCGGTAGAAACCTTCTCTACAATAATGACAGAAGCGACCAGCTGTGTTATGTTTACATTTTAGGCATACTCCTCCGCTGCTGAATCCCGAAAGCAAGTACAATTCCCGATTGAAGGTACACCGTCGTGCATGCAAATTACAGTTACATGCTGAAAGATAAAAAGTACATACCATAAAATAGTGTGGAATAGCTTCTTACCTTTACATGCTTTTCTGTGCGTTATTGGCTTGGTGGAATCTCTGTAAAAACCTTCACGGCAATAATGACAATTTCTACCCGCCGTATTATGGCGGCATTTCAAACACACCCCTCCACTCGTGTAACCGGATAATGTATACAGCTCCATATTAAAACGACATCTTCGTGCATGAAGATTGCAGTTGCAAGCTGAAACAAGGCAATTAGAATATCAATAATAAAACTTGCTCAAATGATGCCATTGTTAGGTTCAGAAGATTATCATTATGTTCTCAAATTTATTAATGTAAAACAATGTATGGCCGAATCATTGTTTATAGATATTCTATTTGTTTAGAAAAGCTATTATTTTGACATTTTACAAGTATCGATGTTGTACCATCTTGCTCACAAGATACAAAGCCAATTACTCATACCGATAACAAGAATTAGTTGTTGCAAAAACTTCTGTATACCTGCAGTTTGTTCTTGCAGTTGTTCAACTTATCTGGCAAAATTTTACCCAGAACATTAGCACGTGGGTATGAAGACAGATTGTAATATCAGGACTGGGTTGCACAAAGCTTTATTAAAAGTAAACAGTATATTAAATTAGTTGAAAATGTTACAGCTTAATAGACTATTAAATATTGGATATCTTGGATATCTTCAAGCAGAAATTGCTTTGGAATTATTTTTGCTAGGTTTGATAGTTTTGTGTGTTTATATTTTCGTCACATCCAACAAATTCAATATAACTATAAATTTGACATATAAATTCAAAATATTCGTTGAAGAATTCTTTGTTATGCAGTTACAGTTAATTTAATGAATAATATTGCCTAACAATAATCGGGGTTTCTAATTGCAGTTAACGATCCCTCTTTTATACCTTATGCAAAACTGAAACGGAATGGATTCATCGTTTGTGATGACCCTACAAGAACTGTCCTTTCGTGTTTGCTACGCAGTGATTCGTGAAGAAATTCTATCACAGCACACCTGTGTTATTCTTGAATGTCGAAGGTACTGTTTACACGAATTTATCATTCCATCGAAATATATGTTAACACCGATAATTTATATCCATATAGATATGATATTATTACAAACTAGTATCCTTTAAATATCAGATCATGCATGGTCTAATATTTATCGTTTTTGTGTACATTATACATAAAACATCCACTTTGTTGTCGAATATTAGATTCTTCATAGTTAAAGTAAATAAGTGAAAACTGTTATCGAAAAAAGTAAGTATTTTGTGGGAAATCATTATACAAGAAACGAGGTTATGCTGATGAACTGGAAGAAAACGTGCGTAAAAGCCTACATTTCGATGAAGAATTGTATGTTATAATTTCAGTATTTGTGTGATTTTAAAATATAAACTATCAATTTCTTTAAAGATACCCCATTTCGTCGAGGTTAACGTATTTTCCTACATAAGGTAAACATCAAACGTACCGCAGTTTATTCACGGGAGGTAATCCACATATCATATTACGGTTTATATTATACTATCAAAGCCATCAGTCATCGTACAGAAGAGATTCTCTATTGTTATGGGATGGATGTTTTTTAATTGTACTAAATCAGAATATCATTACAGATACATTACAATTCAAAGTATGAATAATCAAGAAACATTTTCAACTAAATGACCTTTTCTTTCAGTATTTGAGAGGATCGGATTGTAACCATATTCTCCAGAAACGGAAATGAAAAAAAAAGTTAGCGTGAAAGGATGATGTAAAATACTACAAAACCAATTAAACTTGAACAAATTAGAATATCTTCAACAAATGTACTGAAGAAAGGGTTTTATAGTTTGGCTAATGTATGGCGTCTATTTATACTAATGTAGTTTTGTTTTAATATCTTGTTTGACGTCAGTTAACACGCCACAACTATTGCAAAACATTAACGAAATAGTGAGCCTACTTTTCATTCAGCTTTGCTGTTTAATGCTTTATCAAAACCAATTGGTACTTTGTTAAGTTGCCACTTAAAAACCAATAGAACTTAACTTGAATATAATTTTGTATGATGTTACTTTTATTTCAGAACTCGAGAAATATTTCGTGTAGTTTTTACCTCTTCAGAACGAAATAAAGCAATTAACTGCGGATGAAACTGCAGTATCTTTGAATATATTTGCTATTGTTTTAGGAATCATCTGCCAGTGAATACAATGAGATGGTGTACAGGTATTCATGTATTCTTGAGTTTGGTAAACTCGCTTTTTAATAAATTCACACACATGAATGCCAAACACACAAAGCCAAAAATAGAACTTTTTAACCGTGGTATCACGTCATAATGTCAGATTTCAAAAAAACATCTATATATTTTCTTTGTATTTAGCAGATACATGTATGCTCCGACAGTTGTGTGAAAATAATTTCAGAGGTTTTGGGATTCTCAAGACGGTGACAATAGTGATAATGTATAGAATAAGAGTTACCTCCGAGCCTTGCAGAATTCAGTCTCAGAGGATGTTATTTTTATCTTTGATTTATATTTAAGGCCCTAATATATTTTTTATATTGTATCAGCAAAATGGGGAATAAACCACAAGCGAAGAACAAAAGTAGTTTAATGGCACAAATAATAATTCCTGTACATATATTTCTTTCACTTTGCGATTTTGGACTTTCAACTATCATCCCACAACACTAAAAACTAAAGCCCATAAGAACCAATGTTAAACTGAAGGGTCTGCAGTATGTCCTACTGCATATGTGGTACCCATAGTATTGCCCTATGCATAAAAGCGGCCGTAAACAAACAGTAAAGCGGGTAAAAAGAAGGGGTAATGACAACAATTAATACAAGGAAGATGTCCGTAATCACTTGTAATCCGGACACTCCAGAACCTTTCTCCCGTACATATACCCGTATACTCTGATGCGTTAATTCGACAAATTTACGTATATCCTATAGCTTACAAAAACAAGCGGTTTTCCTTTAACTTCCCCTCAGCAGTTTCTTTTGTTTGTCAAGAATCTGATTGAAAGTAATTTCTTTTTCTCATTCGGGCAATGTCTACAAGGGCACCAGTATACAGTATTTAGGAACTTTGATTATGACAGAAGGAGAATAGAATTATGTGTACATCTGCTCGTGTCTATAATTAGAGAGAAACACTATCAACAAATTGGTCCTTGGGTGGATCCCATGACATTATATGAACCTGACAGATGTCACAGCAATGCCTACGCTAAAATAATATTTACCATCAAATTTTGAAGCCAAAATAATAACTCTTCCAACTATATTAATTTGTTATGAATGTAAAAACTCCATCTAAACAAGTTACAACAAAGTACTTAACTCTCAGCAGGAGAATGTAATACTACATGTACCTTTATTTTACTCTAGTTTTATTCCTTTGTTTTGAACAAAATATCATGGCCTATTGTACTAACATGTGGCATCGTACCAAATAATATATTTTAAGCTCGTAGCAGGATATGATGTTTGGTGAACGGTTAGATGACTAACACACATGCAAGTGACAAAGTATACGAATGTTTTTCAAAGAAATGTTACAACAATTGAATTTTTACAATTCAAACAATCTATGTTTGCACTATACGAGTTGAAAAAAATCATTTTCTTCTGTTAAGCTTCATGATAATTTTTGTATTTTTTATACCAAGTATTGACCACTTTCTGTCATCTTTAGTATCATTTTTGCAACAATGGATTTTTTTCTTGGACAAAAAGCGAGTTCTGGGTATGTTTTCACCATGACACAGTCATCGCTTGAAAGGGTTTTATAATGTTTACTCAAGGCAGAAGTTTTCACTTGAATTATCAAAAATCGATATTTTAAAGCCAAAAATACACAAAGTGGTAATACAAATTATTGTGTGTAATCTTTTACATGATAAATCTGATCAATAGCAAGGACAGTGATCCTTCTACATGCATGTACAGTGTATCTTGTACATGTAGTTCGAAATAGTCTTTTTGGTCATATTCTTTACTTTTGGTACTAATTACGTTTTCTGTGCGTTTTATTTAGAATCGCATCTTTATTGATTGGAAATGCGTTGCTTCGTCTCGTATTCATTCGCGGACATTGTCACTGAAAAACACTTGGTGGCCATTGTGGGGCAAAATTTTTCTTTGAGCATTTTTTTAGTTTTATTTTTAATCCTTTCTTTTTACATGTTTCAGATTATTTTCAATTCAAGAACACTATACAGTGAAATTGAAAAGCTGTCGATTTTAGATTTAGCTACTATTTAACGCAAGGAAAAAACCTGTTTAGTACTGATACATGTATATGTCGACAGAGAGCGGAATCCTCAAAAACGTATTAGGCCAGTTAGAAATGAAAAAGAATATGGGAGCAAGAATTCATATAATTAGTATTGTGGCGGTGATTTAATGCTGCGTATTTATAGAGTGTTCGTTCCACTTTTTTACTGATACATAAAAATAAAACTGACCGCCTGTCATAAAATATCTTTACTTATGTATATTACCAAGCATACGTTTTATGTAGGAATGATGAAAAAGTTGTACATTGCTTTAATTTTATCTGGCGGTTGTTCCTTAAAATTCCAATTTAATCTAGGTCAGATTTTATAGTATCTTTTTGTCATCTACATAAAATCATTGGTAGGAAAAATTTAATATCGTGACAATCTAACATAATGTCGATACAGATGATACATTTTTCGTTAAAAAATGACAAAACACCACAAAGGCATTGCTGTGGTGGCTTGTCCTTTATTTTTCTTACTGACAATTTTTTAAGAAATATATCCGAATTTTATCACATTTAATACCTGTATTGTTCACATCATGCACATGAATATAATTTTATGTTTGATAATTCAATTATGCAGATTTAACACGGATAAGTCAGCCCAAACGATAACCCACCTATGGAAAGTAATTTGTGACAAGAATGTGTCTATTTCAGCCTGCTGTTCTCTCAAACACGAACATTTAAACAGAACACGGCGTTATAATAAAACAAAATTGAGCATGAAATATGATCTTTACTACATCTTTAGGAAACAAATTATATCGTTTTCTATTTCCCAGTGGGATTCAATGAACATATCGCTTTATTTAAATCATAGGTGAGAATCTGAACGACATATTTTGCAAAAAATCAATGTTGTTAACATATTAATTTTCAATTATTTCTCCCAAAAGTTACTTTCCAGGGCTATAAAACATAATATGTATGCAAATAAGTTTCCATCTATAGGCTTTGTAAACTTAAATATCACAATATCATAATTAACTCACTCAAATAGATACTGTAATTGTCGTACTGCAGGCATAATGATTTATATTTTGAGAAGATTGTGAGAGATAAACTTTTATCAAAGAATTGAAAACGGAGTTTCTTGTATTTATTGATGCTTATTACTCATATAACATTCATTTTATGACCAGTAAGACGATTCTAACCATTGCAATATCGATGTTTGAACAAAAGATAATATCCCAGCCGAAAAACCAGATTCTGAAATCTTTTTAATGTGTTTTAGTTATTATTTGAATTTCCTCCATTGATCGAACTCCAGAACTCTGGTATGAGCATGAACTAGCGTAAATGTGTTGCGAAGTTTGTGAAAGGTGAACTGTCCATATTTGCATTTTAAAATGAATTCTGTCCGCCTGTCTGTGTGTATACGGCTGTTTCGACCCTGATTTTATGATGAACACATCATCAGAAGAAATCTGATACCTTTTAAGAATTTTTTTCACCATCTTTTATTTATTTGATGACTTTTTAAGCAGATACAAACAAGGTTTTAATGTCAAACGAAATGATAATTGGGTTCAGGATTTGAATACAGACATTGAAGAATAAAGGGAAAACTCGTTTTCCCATCCTTAACCCAACACCCTCAGTAATTACTTCAGAATATATAGGACGATAATTACAACATTGCCAAATATCTATTGCTATGTGTAACCCATGTTTGACTTTAATATCATTAAATACAGATTACTATTAAAATACCTGAAGAAACCCTTTCATTTTGTGTGGCCAAGTCTGTAGAATAAATAAAATCTCTCAATTTCATAAAACCGGTGACATAGAAAAATATCACAATTTATGAGTGCTAAGGAATATCAAATAATGTGTCAATTTGAGTGTCAAGGTATTCAATGGGGGACACTTTTACTTGCACTGTTCTATGCAAAATAAGAGGCGTGCACCTGAATAGGTGATTTGTAATTTGTCTTCTGAACTGGTCCGCTGGAAGTCAGCCAGAGTATGTTTGTGGCGAAGTCAAAATGTGAGAAAATATTCGGAGATGATTTGTGTGGTAATAAGATCTTAAGTTAAATGCAATAAAATTGTGGATGATGAATAAGCAAAAGTGAAAATGAGAATTTAATAAATTGTTATACGATGATACGAAATACGATATGAATCTTATTTTTATTTTTGTTTGAATATTTTAGTACAAATGCAAGAGGTTGCAAGTTCAAAAAGTAATTTATGTTTTTATTTGGCGAGAAGCTATTACGTTTAACCTCATATGCACTAAATGCAGACTTACTGCATAAAAATGGGCAACTTTCACCTCTAAAAAGAAAGATCAATTGTTTGAACACTAAACGTATTTCAAATTGTATAGGTTGAATCAGTTGTGATCTTCCTCTCCGGATGTGGAGGTATAGAAATAAATTGTAATTCGGTTTTAAGTTGGGTGTGCGGATCCAGTCTTACGTCGTCTTTGGAAAGAGGCATTATGATAAAGTCCGTCATGTTCTACAGTTTAAATTTAACCCCACAAAAATTTTTATGTTGGTAATTTTTTCAGTCAAGTCTGGATCAAGCAATGTGCTTTCTCCAAATTCTGTTAATTTTGCACGGTAGACATTCTCTAATCATGCAAAAAATTGTCAAAGTACAGAAGCAAAATGACATATGATTGACAGGAAAATGCAAGAAATTTGAATGTTCAAGTGGAACTTCTCAGAACCAACTTTTTAAAAAAATTTTAGAGTGAGACACCCAGGTTGTCTGTCACAAAATTATATACCTCAATTACATTTCATTCACAGAAGTCTATATTTACTTTTATCACCCTCTAGTCAAAGCTGTACCAGGTTGATATCACAAATTAATGACAACTGACCTTACAACACAATACCTCTTCTTTTTTTTCAAAATTAATTCGTCAGCTTTCCTCTATTTAGTACTGAATTCTGATTCCAAAGCTGGCGTTCAGTATTAGTGTAAACTGTTGACTATCTCTACGTCATCATAGCAATATATGCAGTGTGTATAAATAGCTAAATTGTAAGTACTCAAATTTTCATAAAAATTATACTCGTTGCAGTTTAGCTGACAAATACATGTAAGATAGTCCTGCTGAATCGTTTGTATTTGCCAAAATATGTTGATTTTATTCATATTTATTGCCTCGATCTGACAGATTTCACTAATTAAAAAAAAACCAAAAAAAAACCCCTCATACTCGACTCGAATAGTGAATGGAGTATGGATGTCGTCTTTTTTATAGGTGGCCCCTAAAAGAGGTCAATTTCAGTTGTGCATTTCCATGAACTCTAATTATAAAGTGGTCTTTTAAAACATGTTGGTGTTGGTTTCTCAATACAGATGATCTCTTTTAAGCAGGTTCATTATATTTTTGTTGGTTAGAGTATTATTGTAATTATCAATGATCCTACTACTTGAAATTAATTTTCATTCATTTCTCTTTTTAAACAGTGTGCATACTGAACTAAAAATTACTATATGCATATATCATTTACATTTTCGTACGTGTCTCTAAATATATGAATGAAATACAGATATGTAAATTTCACAGACACATGAATGAAAACTTTTTTTTCGGTTTGGCCTTTAACACCCTGTAAATACTGCTTTGGTTTTAATGTTCCTTTTTCTAGAAACACGGACACTTGAAATGGGCTGAAAACTTTGAAGGTTATTACATATTTTTTCTGTGTAATCGAATATAACCATAGTTTTCCAACCTATAGTAAAATTATTTACAATTTTTACATAGTAATTTTCGTTATAAAAAATCCATTGGTCAAAACGTTACCACGTGATTTTCCATCTGTTTCATACGGTTTGGATGAAAACTTATATTGACTCAGCTTCACTTTAACATAGGGAATTGAATGAAATTTTAAGAAATATTTTCGTTCGTAGAAGTTGTTATGAGGTTTTATGGACCTAACAAATTAACATCAACCTCCGCTTATGACCTGGTCAAAACTCGCTTTGGTCCACACACCATGTTTACCTTAACACGAATATAATTGTGTGTAAACATTTGGCATGGGTGGCCGAGTGGTTAAAGTGGCCGACTCTTAATCAGAAGTCTAACACTGCCGCCGCGTTCGAATCCTGATCTACCCGCTTCATGTCGCCAGACACTTGCCCAAGGTAGGGGTTTCTCCGAGTAAGGTCAGCTGGAAGCTGTCCGGGCTTTCCTCTCCCAGGAAGTCCGGAAGTGACTTAGCTGAAAAATTGCTAAAAATGATATATAAACACCCAACCTAAGAATAATTAACTACTTTAGACTGAATAATATGAATTTATAGTGGCATACTTTCATATATCTTTGCGGTCGGCTAAATATTCGTCACTCAATAATGATCTTATTTCAATGGTCAAAAATTAGACGCATGTTCACCTACGTCATATAAAAAATGTCATGACGTTTGACGTTGTAAGCTATTATATTGATAGTTTAACAAAAATATAACCTAGAAGAAGCCTATATATATAAATAACTTATCAAGATTAAAGTTAATCTTGGAATCAAATTCATATAAGATTAATATTTACAATGAATTTAGTATTTAAATAACAAGATTATTGGAATATAGAGAGTCGGTTGTTGTGAGAAGATACTGGGTTAATTTATAGAAGACAAAATCTCACATACACAAAGAGAAAGTAAGGAAATGGGCGGCGATTTTATTGCTATTTTACATAATGAAGTCACAGCAAGGCCTTCAGAAGGCCTTTACTTTAAGTTCTAAGCGGCCCTTGCGTCAACATTGTCTTGGCTAAATGTGGATTAACGACACATCTATGCCATATTTGTCCTTCCCACATACTCAATCTTATGTATACATACAAGTATATAGTAGTTATCAACCTACTGCAGAATACCGGATCTGGTGATATTAAAATACTGCGCGATACCAGAGCACAACAAATTCAGAATTATAGCGGGAGAGGTGATACTGACATATTGCCGATGCCAGAGTGTAAAAACAGATTATCGTATTTCCCTATGACTATCTCACCCTGTTCTTCCGTTCAGTATCTGTCGTATCAAGGCTATGTGACGTCGTACATGTTTGACCCGACGTTATCAAGTTTGACCCGAACTTATCACCGACGTCATAATGTTTGACCCG